>VATE01000025.1:16478-121015 GCA_008065195.1 Metschnikowia amazonensis | reverse complement strand
CTACTCTCTACTCTCTACTCTCTACTCTCTACTCTCTACTCTCTACTCTCTACTCTCTACTCTCTACTCTCTACTCTCTACTCTCTACTCTCTACTCTTCTACTCTTTTATACAGTACTTTTCAAAATTGTTCAAACTAGTGCGGCAATTATTCAATATTTCAAAATTATTCATACCAGTGCGACAAAATTATTCAAACCAATACAGTATTTTTCAAATTTATTCATACCAGTGCGACAATATTATTCATACCGAATACAAGTCTTAATATATAACATAACATGGAAACTACTTTGGTTTTGCCCGTTTCGACCGTTGATTGGAAGACTCCAAGAATATTATATACAAGCAATCGGCCAGATTTAAAATATCTAATTACTGAATTCTATTAAAGTTGGCGTGAAACATTATGCCATTTGGTTTGAATAATTTGAAATATTGGTATGAATAATTTTGAAAAGGACTGTACCAGCGCGACAATATTATTCGTACCAATTGTCAAAAAGTTTCATACCACTTCGCACAATCTTTCAAACCAAATGACGAGATGTGTCACACCAACTTTTTTAGATTTCAATATTCTGAAATGTTAATTTAGAGGATTGCCTCATACAGTATTTTTCAAAATTATTCGTACTAGTGCGACAAAATTATTCATACCAATATTTCAAAATTATTCATACCAGTGCGGCAAAATTATTCATATCAAATGGCATAATGTTTCACACCAACTTTGAACAGTTTTCAATAAAAAGATATTTTATATTCTGCTGATTGCTATTATATTCTACTCTTGGAGTCTTCCAATCAACGTTCAAACGAAAGAAACTAAAGTAATTTCCATGTTATGCTGTATATTAAAACTTGTATTTGGTATGAATATTTTTGTAATATTGGTATGAATAATTTAGTCGCACTGGTATGAATAATTTAGTCGCATTGGTATGAATAATTTTGAAAAATACTGTATATACATCTAGGAGTTAAGGGTCAAAGGGCCAAACCAACTAGTTTCCATGTTATCTTATATATACAACCTTGTATTTGGTTTGAATAATTTTGTGGCACTAGTTTGAATAATTTTGAAATACAGTATTTTTCAAAATTTTTACCAATATTTCAAAATTATTCATACTAGTGCGACAAAATTATTCATACTAATGCGACAAAATTATTCATACCAATATTCTAAAATTATTCAAACCAAATAGAACTTTCAATATACAGCAAAACCTGGGAACTACTTTAGTTTTGGCCGTTTCACCCTTAATTGGAAGACTCCAAAAAATAGAATGTAATAGCAATCAGTAAGATATAAATTATCTGATTACTGGAAACTATTAAAAGTTGGTGTGAAACATTACGCCATTTAGTATGAATAATTTGTCGCACTGGTATGAAGTATTTTGAAGTATTGGTATGAACAATTTTGAAATATTGGTATGAATAATTTTGTCGCACTGGTATGAAAAATTTTGTTGCTTGGTATGAATAATAATGAAAAATATTGTATTTCAAAATTATTCATACTAGTGCGGCAAAATTTTTCATACCAATATTTCAAAATTATTCATACCAAGTACAAGTTGTAATATACAGCATAACATGGAAACTACTTTAGTTTGTCCGTTTCAACCGTTAATTAGAAGACTCCAGGAATAGAATGTAATAGCAATCAGTAAAATATAAAATTTCTGATTACTGAAAACTATTAAAAGTTGGTGTGAAACATTATGCCATTTGGTATGAATAATTTGTCGCACTGGTATGAATAATTTTGAAATATTGAATAATTTTGAAATATTGAATAATTTTGAAGTATTGAATAATTTTGAAATATTGGTGTGAATAATTTTGTCGCACTAGTTTGAGCCAAACACAAGTTCTTAAATATAGCATAACATGGAAACTATTTAGTTTTGTCAGTTTGGCCGTTGATTGAAAGACTCTAACAATAGAATGTAATAGCAATCGTCCAGATAAAAATATCTGAAATCTATTAAAAGTTGGTGTGAAACATTATGCCATTTGGTACAGTCTTTTTCAAAATTATTCATACCAGTGCGACAATTATTCATACCAAACAAAAGTCTTGATATACAGCAAAACATGGAAACAAGTTTCGTTTTGCACGTTTATATCATTGATTGGAAGACTTCAAGAATATTATATAAGAGTAATCTTTCAGATATAAAATTTCTTATTATTAATTCTATTAGAAGTTGGTATGAAACATTATGCCACTTGGTATGAATAATTTTGTCGCACTAGTTTGAATAATTTTGAAATATTGCTATGAATAATTGTCGCACTAGTCTTTTTCAAAATTATTCATACCAAATACAAGATTGTATATATAAGATAACATGGAAACTAATTCAGTTTTGCCCTTTGACCCTTAACTCCTAGATTTATAAATGAGGCAATTCTCTAGATTAAGATTTCAGAATATTGATTCTAGAACAGTTGGTGTCACACATTTCGTCATTTGGTTTGAAAGATTGTGTGGAGTACTTTTTGAGAATTGGTATGAATAATTTTGAAAAGTACTGTACTCACTTCTATACTCTACTTTTCTATCTCTTCCATCTCTTCTACTCTATCCTCTACTCTTCTATCTCTTCTATCTCTTCTATCTCTTCTATCTCTTTAGTCCTCCACTCTTCTATCTCTTCCATCCTCTCCTCTACTCTCCTCTACTCTCCTCTACTCTCCTCTACTCTCCTCTACTCTCCTCTACTCTTCTATCTCTTTAGTCCTTTATTAGTCTTGTCGACATATGCAATCGGCGTCTATCGCCTAGTTTCCTCTCAAAAAGTTCCGCACAAAGTCGTTCTTATTGACAGAACCGTAACTCTCCTGGTCCTCAAAGTATCTCAACACATGGCATTGCTGCTTCCAGAAATTGACCAATTCCTGGAACTCCATCTGGCCCTTTGCGTATAAGATGTTGGTCGTGTCCAAGTCGCTGACAAACCGCTGTCTTTCGAACTCCTGTCTGATCTTGGTCTTGACGTTGGAAATGGGCATGTCCAACTCGTACAAGTCGGAGAATTCCTTGGAGTTGCGGATGAACCGACGGTATAGATGGAGTACTCTCAAGCGCATGTCCGCATGGGAGAGCGAGCGACGCGTTGTTTCGGCGAATTCGGTTGCAAGCGTCATGGTGGTGGGAGTAGTATGAAATGTGAGACTTTTGGTTGGTGGAAGAAGTCGTGCGCAGGCCTCGCGCGACTGCATACCACTGCTCAATTCTCTTCAGATGTTGCGTTCACATTCTGTTCACTTAATCACTTTCACTTTCTTCACTTAATCACTTTCACTTTCTTCACTTTATTTTCTTCACTTCCTTCTTCTTCACTTTTTTCATTTTTTCTTCTTCTTCACTTTTTTCATTTTTTCTTCTTCACTTTTCACTTCCTTCTTCTCCTCCCTCTAACTCCTTCGGTCGTTCGCTAATACCTGTATATCCTCAAATATCTGCCCCTCCGATTGTAGAAACTTGATGAATCGACAAACCTCCAAAAATTGATCCCATCGCTTGTTCGTCTTTAACATACGTAGAATGTGAAGCACAACCGCTTGCTCATTGTCGCCAAGCAAATCTTGGTCCTCATCGCCATACTCTCTCTTGTGGTTGAGATAGATGTTCAAGTACGAGTAGCAGAGGTCCACATCTTGGCTCAAAAATAACTCGTTCATGTAGTCCAATGGCGTCATGTTCAACGTGGAAAAAAACTGCGCCCAATGGCTGGCCTCAATCTTTCGAAGAAAACTCACATAGATGTGGTTCTTGTGTGCGCTTTTCTGAATGAGACCCGTCACCCTCGACATGTGCTCAGGCTCGTCGATTGTCTTGAAAAGCAAAAGCTCTAAGCAGTAGTTGTAGGTCTTGAACGTTGCATAATTGCTGTGGATCTCCTCCAATGAATCTCCTTTCATCAAGTCACGGTCAACAAACTCGTTGAGCACCAAAAGCCGACTGGCCCGCTGCCTCACCAAAAAGTGCTTGCTGCGGCTGGACGTCTGGTACTCGAGCCCCAACACCTCCAATGTCTTTTCGCCTTGTGCATTGTGCTGGACGAGCCGTAGAGGGTAGAAAGCCGGTGTTTCTATGATAATAGGCCTGCACCCGGCTACACTGGCCGTCACGTGATCCACCCCAACCACCACCAACGGTTCTTCGGCACTGGTTTCTGTGACTTCAAGTAATTCGTGGAGATTGTAGATGTGCATCAGGTCACCCAAACAGAGGGAGACCACCGGCCTTTTTTGGTTGGGTGCGAATTCGATTTCTCCGAGCTCCACACGCTCAACTCCATGGCTAATGAGCACCAACTCATACATATTTCTTGTTTGCGTGCCGGGATCATTGGTTGTGGATTGGTTCTTCAAGAGGTAAATATCTCCCGTATCGAGCAAAAAGAAAAAATGTTTTTCCCGGATATTGATCATGTCCTTGATGCGGTTGAATGGGATCTTATTCTTGATACTGGATAAGTGGATGGTTTTGGAAGCCCGGAGAAGACGGCGCTTTTCCGAGCCGCCATTGGAATCTAAGTCCTTGGCTTCGATTTCCATCACAATCAACTTGAAGTCATCGCATAGAATCACCAACGTCTGGTCGCCGTTTTTGCCCACGGAAACGTTACAGTTAAGGATCTGGTTCTTGAACGTGTGCCTCCACAAAATTAAGTCGCTGTCGAACTTGAACTCGCCGCCAATGTTGCCAAATTTGGAGTTGCAGGTGTTCAAGATCACCATCTCGTCCACCACATCTGCTTCCTCATAGCGGTTTATGAGCACCAAGAAGTCATCAATCCAGAAGTGGTAAACGATGTTCATGGCGCTCATGGTGTGGTTGTAGAACAGATACCAGAGCACGTGATTGGCCACAGACCCGAGACACGTGGGCGTGGAAATGCACATATTGGCTCCGTAGGACATCGATAGCTGGTCAAATGAGTTCAAGTGCATGGTGAATTTCGCGGCCAAGCTGCTGGATTTTTGGCCTGGTTTCCGCGCTATTGCATAAGCATGGTGTTGCATTTGGGCCAAGATTCTCTGGAAAGTTGGCAAAATCGGTACCTTCATCAACAGCTTTTGGCTCAGGTACGGGATGCTGACATACGAATCGTCGTAGAGCAACGGGAAGCTGCGGAGATTGTAAGTGGACTCGTGAAGCCGTAGCAAGTCTAATTTGAACAAGCTTTTATGCTGAGAAACCACATACAACGCCATGCTGTTGGGGGAAATGGCCACATGGGAGGCCCAGCAGAAATGGTCCTTTGACGCTTCACCTTCGCCAGAAAAAAGGGCTGAATGTGCCATATCCGAGTCGAACAAGAGGGCGCCGAACTTCAGATACACCTTCCAGAAGCCCAGGTCCACATCTAGACACACGAAGAAAGTGCCACAAGGCGCCCATTTACAAACAATAGTTTTGCATGAGGTAAACGGTATCAAGGTTCGTGCTAAGCGAAGCCTTGGAGGTAGGACAGATAGATGGTAGATTTTAATGGCCACAGACTCTTCTGAAGCCACCATAAACAAGATGATATTTGATTGGGGAGAAAACAGGAACTGATAGGGTTCAAAATCCAAATGTGCCAAGAACTCTTCTTTGATTGACAATTCTGGATCAAAATCCAACGTTTGGTTCGAATGAGATGACTCAGACTCGGGACTTTTGTTTAAATGTGACAATGATTTTAGGTCTGTAGACTTTTTATTTTTTGAATCCGTTTCATTTTTTGAATCTGTTTTATTTTTTGAATCTGTTTCATTTTTTGATTCTGTTTCATTTTTTGAATCTGTTTCATTTTTTGATTCTGTTTCATTTTTTGATTCCGGGTTTGTTTCAGTCCTTAACTTTAATACATCATTTCTGCAGTCATTGTCCTCTTTATGCAACCTCTTCTCAGCATCGCTGCACACATAAAATAGTGACAAGTCATTAGAGCCGTTCAAACAGAAAAAGTAGTTTTCCTGTAAGTTATAGTCGAGCACCTTCAAGTCATGGAGACTTGAGTACTGTTCCAAAGGCACAGACTCTGTGCGTAGAGTCTTGTAATTGAGAAACTGCAACTGGTTCAAGTGGTTGTAGAAAATCAAGTTGTGCAGGTTCGGCTTGGCCCAAAAATGGCGGATCTGAGATGACACCTTGATCATTTTCGTTAACACTAGGCGTACCAGTGGCACAGGCTCATTTCTGGCTTCATCATCGGTGGCCTGGTACAGGAAGTGCTCGAGATTGGCCATGTTGGAAAGGGATGAAGCGCCGTGGAGGAGGGTTTTGGTGGCCATACGTAGCATAGCACCAAGAGAATTCAGAGCGTGGCCCTGTGCCACAGGAAGCGAGTTTTGCAACGTGGCGCCCGTGCTGGCCAGTACCACCTCGTACGCCGGCTTCAGGTAGTTCAGGGAGAGCGTGTAGATAAGAGTGTAGTTGTTGGCAGTGCGGATGAACAACGAGGCAGATTTGAGGCGGCAAAAGTCTGAATCAGTGGAATGAAGGGCCACGTGGCGAACACACACCTCTATGGAAGCACCATGGGCGTCTAAACTCTCTTTGGGACGCGTGTGGACCTCAAGCGGGAGAAGCGAGCTGGTGTCGTAGGCACATATACACGATGCGGTGACAAGAACAAACATTGGCGTATGGGGAACGGTAACAAGACCAACCACGGGCTCGAGGGATGGTAGAGGCACGCAGCGAGCGGCCGTCGTGTTGACCCAGCTCATGTGTGAGAAAGGAGTGTAAGGCGGTGGTGAAGTATCCGGTGTCTCACTAGATACTTTGGGATGTACGGATGTTTGGGATGATATGGTCGCAGCCATTTCCACCGCAGCAAGTAGGTATGGTATTCAGTACTGACCTTAGAGATATTCCATGGTAGTAGTAGTAGTAGTAGTAGTAATAGTATTTGTATTGGTATTAGTAGTAGTAGTATTAGTATTAGTAGTAGTAGTAGTAGTAGTAGTAGTAGTAGTAGTAGTAGTAGTAGTAGTAGTAGTAGTAGTAGTAGTAGTAGTAGTAGTAGTAGTAGTAGTAGTAGTATTAGTAGTAGTAGTAGTAGTAGTAGTAATAGTATTGGTATTAGTATTACACTTAGTAGTAGTAGTATTAGTTCAATAGTCTAGTTTTAAAGTAATGTTTGGGCTTCAATGGAGATAATTCATTGGTAGCACGTTCTAGGATCCTCAAACCAAGCATATTATAAATCCATCAAGAAAAATCCTTCTGAAAGCTTGTATTCATACCATGATAATTTAGCAAGTACTTGCTTGATATAAAATTTAAGTCACTAGTATCTTTGGGCCATTAGCCATGGTAAAATTACTGCCAGGAAGAAAACACTTAACATGATGAACTTGACCAACTTGAGTAACTTAGAAAATGAGTAACTTAATAAATTAAACTTAATTAACTCAATTGTCACTTAATTAATCTACATTCAAATTTTATTGTATAGTCCGTATTGCTAGGTTGGGTGTGGAAGTTTGTAGAGTCTAGATATGAGGATTCGAGCATACGAGAAATTCTGCCAAAGGTGAGCAATTCAATTCTGGAAATTAAATTATAATTCTAGAATTGGTCAATTTGAATTGAATTGTAATTTTAAATTGTAGTCAATTGAATTGTAATTTTAAATTGTAGTCAATTGAATTGTAATTTTAAATTGTAGTCAATTTAATTGTAGTCATTCTGAAAGTCGCAGTCATTTCCAAAATTACATTGTAATTCTAATATTCGCAGTCATTTCCAACAATTGCACTCTATTCTGAAAATCGCATTGCTAAATCTAAAATTGCATTGTCAATTTCAAAATATATTGACAATTCTAAAATTGTGGTTAATTGTTCATCTCGGCAAAATGTCACAACCCCCGAAAGACAAGTGGTTTGAACTACTGGCTATAACGACAAGGCGAGAATATTTAACGCACTCACCATCTTTTGACTAATGAAACAATTACTCCAAGCATATTTTAGAATTCAGAAATTGTCTTATGAGTGGTTGACTGGGTGGCAATTAATAACGCCGGTCGAATTTGGAACATTTCTACCAGACATTTCGGGGGCTCATTGGCAAGTACTCTGTGCATGCCAAGGGCTGGCTCACCAAGGCGCTAGATGGCGAAATTTTGCAGAAAATCGGTGAAAAAAAGCCTCTTTATTTATACACAAGCTCTTGGGTCGAAGCGGGCAAAAATTCAGCTTCCATATTATGCTGTATATTGTATTTGGTTTGAATATTTTGTCACTGGCTTGATTATTTTGTCACTGGCTTGAATATTTTGTCACTGGCTTGAATATTTTGTCACTGGCTTGATTATTTTGAAAAATACTGTACTAGTGCGACAAAATTATTCATACCATATTTTAAAATGTTTCCTACCATTCGCACAATATTTCAAACCATAGCATAATGGTCACACCAACTTTTAATAGAATTCAGTAATCAAAAATATTATAACTGGACAATTGCTTATATAAAATATTCTTGGATTTTCCAATCTAAGAACTGGTGGAGAACAAAAATGTCCAGTAACAAGGTAAAAGCCTCATTTGATCCTCATGTGATTACAAACCATGAAGTGTGGCTATCGATTCTTTGTTTAATTCGGATTTGAGACTAGAGGTAGAAAATTCCAGGTGAATGATTGGTCATAATTGGTCATAATTTGTGGCAGTCAAGCATTCATAGCAACTTGATTCTTTAATCGCTTCACATCAAAGCAGAATTCGTAAGTTGGATTGTTCACCACTAGAACGTGACGTGAGAGACTAAGGAGTTTTACCCTATGATGAATAATGCACTTAGTACAACAGGAACCGTTCATTAATTGGTATATGGCTTTGTCTGATAGCATTGAGCCGAGCATTTCATAGTTGATTATGGAAACACCTCTTAGTCATCCATGCTAGAAGTATAATCAAAGAGTTGATTTTAAGCGTAAGCTCAATACATGTGGTCTTAATTCTGGGATAAGTTTTCACTTGACTTTAAACAAAGCAGACGGGTATGTCTTTAAGATCATAGAAACTATAGTCAATGTGGTGTAGCACTAGGTTATCAGACTGAATGAAAGATCTATCATGTATTACTTTGAATTATAAATTTGAAATTGAAAATATATATTTAATTTTAAATTGAAAGTACATGCTAAATTTGAAATTGTCTTTCTAGCTTTAAAAGACGTGCCAATACTTGGATAACTCTGGCTACAAAGTAATACTAACGAAGATGTTAGTAGATTCTTGTACTTTACATCTAGTCAATTCGTTGATGATTCTGAGTTTTCTGTGCGTATAGTCTTTCATACTGGTTCATGGTCTGGTCACAATAGGTTAGTCATATAACAATGGTCCTAGGTTGCATTTTGCCAGAGCCACAACGTGAGTTTGTATAGCGATATGGGTAGAGTAAACTCGGTATTGGAGTAGAGTAGTAGTGCTAGTGTAGTGCTAGTAGAGTACTAGTGTAGTGCTAGTAGAGTACTAGTGTAGTACTAGAGTACTAGTGTAGTACTAGTGTAGTACTAGTGTAGTACTAGTGTAGTACTAGTGTAGTACTAGTGTAGTACTAGTGTAGTACTAGTGTAGTACTAGAGTACTACTACTCATCTATACTGTAAAGATATCATCTACAGCAGTCTCGCCATGATTAGCTCGTCAAGAGTCGTTGGATGATCGAACCATTGCGGCTTGCATGCCAGACTCTTCAGCAGTGTTTTCAAAGTTTTCAAACCAGCGCGCAAAATGTTTCAAACCAAAAAATAGAATGGTTCAAATCAATAATTCGTACCACTTCGCACAATGTTTTAAACCAAATGGCATTATGTTTCACATCAACTTTTAATAGAATTCAATATTCTGATCTTAATCTGGAGAATTGCTATATGTAGTATATTTGGGATTCAAGACGGAACTTAACTGGTATCTTGTTATCCTATACACAACACCTTGTTAGGTGTGTAGGCTTTGAATTATTGGTTTGTATAATTTTGCTAGTGTGGTTTGAATTGTTACTGCGCTGGTTTGAATACTTATAAAAAACAGTGTGGATGTTGTGAGTGTGGTACGTGTAGTACAGCCTCGCGATGCAGGATTACTCTGGAGTCCCACATGTTTCAGAGATGCAGAGTGCAGATTAAACAGGATGGAACAGAATGGAACAGAATGGAACAGAATGGAACAGAATGGAATACAGGTTAAGGAGAGGCAGTTTAGGCACGGTGATTGAGGCGACTACGTTGAATTGAGGAATGAACTGTATATTAGGGAGGCCCGCTCTGGTTTGAGGGGATCGATATTGAGCAGTTGATGAGGGATTTCCTAGTATAGGTAAACAGAAGAGAATATAGAAGGGCACAGTATCATTACTGATTGAAATACGAAACTGAACTTCCATATACATTAGATTGGTGAAAAAGGACAGAAGCCAATATCACGTTCCTGACGAAGGGAAGGACTTCTTTGGTTAAGAATCCTACACATAGCTATGGTTCGTCTCTGGAGATATCATTAACGGATAGTCTAATTAAATGAGTTTTGGATGAAATCCAAGAATCTAATACTAATTTTTATAGCTATTCAAGCCAAACTGCAAGTAGTAAATAGTAGCAATGATTTACTTTTTTAGGACAGAAGTTACATTATCCGAAACAGATGTATTATCAGAAACAGTTGTATTATCAGAAACAGTTGTATTATCAGAAACAGATGTATTATCAGAAACAGAAGCATGCCCTGATCAATCCTATTTTTTGATACCTAAAATGATTTATGCCCAAGATGAAGCTAGCTTCATAGACAAATAGACTTCACGAATCAATGAATCTTCAGTGGAACAATTATTCAAGTTGATAGATGCTAATTTTCAGACTTAAATGTTACCTATTTATACTGAAACTAGAACCTGATCAGACGATATCATCATTGACCATATCCTAAATGGCAAGAAAATGTAATAGACCACTATACTACACTACACTACACTACACTACTACACTTCACTTCACACGGTTAGGTCCTTTGATATACCTTTTTAGCGTGATAATAGATCTTACCAGATTTGTCAAGTTAGTAGCCATAAGATTTCTCACTTCCAAGCACTCCGAAATCTCACTTGACCACCTAAAATCCATTAATTGCCTCTCGGAAGTGTCACCCAAAGTAAAAAAGTGCAACCGATCCACCATCTGATTTATGGTGAGTTTCAAATCTAAGATTTCACCTTTATAATCATCTGTGACATTTGGAGAAGTCTCCTTGAGCGACACCTGTGGTCACATTTGAACACACTTGAGTATTCAAGTTGGACCGTTCACGTCTGGTAACTGAGTATAGTGAGGGAGCAGAGTATAGAATGGTATGGAACAGTATGGTAGAGTATAGTAGTACAGAATTTTGATCCCCCTAGAGGGATCCTGTCTGTTATACAAAAATATCTGAAGATGCCCAACATCGCGGTGCTGGGTATTTCAGGTGAGCCAAAGAAACTGCGAATACACGCTATACAGTGTTTTTCAAAGTATTCAAACCAGCGCAGTACAGTTTTTTTCAAAATTACAGTATTTTTCAAAATTATTCATACTAGTGCGACAACATTATTCATACCAATATTTCAAAATTATTCAAACCAAATTCAAGTTCTTATACACAAGATAATATGGAAACTACTTTAGTTTTTTCGCTTTTGAAGCTTGATTAAAAGACTCCAAGAATATTATAAATGAGCAATCGTCCAGATATAAAATTTCGGATTACTGAATTCGATCAAAAGTTGGTGTAAAACATTATCTATTTGGTATGAAAAATTTTGTCGCACTGGTGTGAATAATTTTGAAAAATACTGTATACAAACCAATAATTCAAAAGCCTATACACCCTAGGTGTTGTGTATAGGATAACAAGATACCAGTTAAGTTCCGTCGTTCAACTCTTGAATCCCAAATATACTACATATAAGCAATTCTTCAGATTAAGATCAGAATATTGAAATCTAATGAAATTGGTGTGAAACCATTTGGTTTGAAAGATTGTGCGAAGTGGTACGAAACTTTTAAATTACAGTGTTTTTCAGAACTATTCAAACTAGTGCGACAATTCATCCAATATTTCGAAATCATTCAAACTAGTGCGACAATTATTCATACCAAATGAATGTTTCACACCAACTTTAATAATTTTCAGTAACCAGATATAAAATATCTGATTGCTATTACATTCTATTCTTGGAGTCTTCCAATCAACGGCCAAACGGACAAAACTAAATAGTTTTCATGTTATGCTGTATATTAAAACTTGTATTTAGTTTGAATACTTTTGCAATTGGTATGATATTTTGTCGCACTGGTATGAATAGTTTGAACTTTCTTGGTTTGCGCGCTGGTTTAAATACTTTTGAAGACTCACTATACTACACTCACTAGTTTCCACCAATGGCTACTTTCCTAATTATGACAGTGCTATACCATCATACAAGATTTTCTCTGTATATAAATACCTAGTTTGGCCATAGCATAATATAATAACTAAATTAGACATACGAGTTTCTCGGGTGATTGAGTGAGCTTATCACATGAATCCCTCTGAAGTTGCAGAGCGTTGATCCAATTGTATCTCATATTGTACTAGTCAACTGTAATGAATTCTAAATAAATCAACTCTAATAACCAACTCTAATAACCAACTCTAAATCTAAATCTCTGTTGCCTTACCGTATATTACCGTCTATGTCGGGACGCTAATGTCATTAATATCTCTAGTAATGGACCAACTTGAGTAGTCATCTTCTATTCCTATCGATATACCTTTCTAGTAAAAGTATATCTTTCTCAAATAAATTTAAACATCATCACTGTAAATCCTAGAATTTTCTTTCTTCACCATCATCACTCTAAATATTAGATACTCTATCACTTTACAGGGATGTACGGGTTTGTTTTCTTCTGAATCATGGGTTTGTATAATACTTTCAATTCCACGTTTTGGTGTGGCTCTGAAGTGCTAAAATTCACAACTATTCTTTCAATTACCGAGATCCTTCGCCTGAAGTCTGTCTAAAATTGGTATTTCCTCGGCCTTGAGATATAATCAGTATTGAGATTTACTGTGGCTATACTACTATTACTGTATTAAATACTGATCAATAATTGCATACCACTGTATTAGATAATGATCAATAATTGCATACCACTGTATTAGATAATGATCAATAATTGCATACCACTGTATTAGATAATGATCAATAATTGCATATTACTGTTCCAATTGTATTACTTTATATCCATTGTATTTCTGTATCATATTAAACTACGAAACTACTACTGATTATTTGGATGTACGGGTTTTGTTGATAACAAGGTAGACCACTTAACTAAATCACCAGAGACATTCTTTCAACATGCCGAACGGGATGACACTTTCCAAAATTAGTAATGTGAAGCATAGTTTTAGTTTAGAACAATTTTAATTTGGAACATTTTCAATTTGGACATATTTATAGTTAAAAACATAACACCAATTATGCCTCCCACACACTAACTTAAAGGTTTCCAAGGCACATGCACTTGTCTTCTACTTCACGCTGGATACGCTTTTATTTATACATTAGATAAAAGAAGGGAGTAATGATGAGAGAGTAGAGAGCAACTCCAAAGCCTTAACGGTAAGACTTTTGGAATCTGGCTCTGGCACCACGTCCACCGAACTTCTTTGGCTCCATTCTTCTAGAGTCGGCAACCAACAAGGTCTTGTCGTAAGTGGAGAAGATCTTCTTGAGCTCGTTCTTGGAAGCCTCGTCCACGTACTTTTGGTGGTAGGCAACCAAGCCCTTGGCAATGGCCTGTCTGATGGCGTAAACCTGAGACACGTGACCACCTCCAGAGACTCTGACTCTGATATCAATGGATTGGAACTTGTCCAAACCAGCCAAGGTCAATGGCTCGTAGACCTTGAAACGCAAGATCTCGGGTTGCACCAAGGTGATTGGGCATCCGTTAACTTTGATCAATCCCTTACCGGCCTTAACGTGGGCAACGGCGGTGGCGGTCTTTTTCTTACCAAAAGTCTGAAGTTAGTATATGTTTGAGGTAGGCTGCTAAGAGGTAAGCAGGTATTCAAGGTTTTCTAACACATAGTATGAGCAGTAGGTATAACCAATATATGACCAATGAAGTATATGACCAGTGTGACCAGTATGACCAGTGTGACTAGTATGACCAGTGTGACCAGTATGACCAGTATATTACCAGTATATGTCCAATGTACATAGAGCCATGATACCACTTTATGGTAAACGTATTGTGCTTATTGACGCTTGGTAAAACTTGTCTGTAGAACAGTGTGATGTGACTCGTGGTCAGGTCGTTATTGTAAATTCATTTTCTCTCCCTTGTTTATCACCTTATATTCCATAAAAGTCTCCGTGTTGTACATACCTGGACAGATGGAGTGGACATCTTGCTGAAAGAAATAGATATGTGGTGTGAAGCGTGATGTGGAAAAGTTTTTCTTAGGAGAATGGAGCGCGGCCTGTACGGGAGGCACGGGTGCGCGGGAGCCGGGGGAAAAGTAGTGCTGGGAGTGGATGCTCGGGCCTCGTGCTGGGATCAGAGCGGGCCAGGATTTACGCTGCACACGCATTTCTTCGCGCCTGTGCACGTGCGCTGTGACTGCGCCAGCCACCGGCTCTCGCACAGGCGCACTGTGCACCCTCACCATCGCTCTATACTCCCGTCCGTAGCGTGCGCGAGAAAAAAAAAACTAGAAAAAAGTTCCAGCTTTCCTCCTTTTCTTTTACTTATTCCACCACAAAAATGGCTATCTCCAAGAACAACCCCTTGTTGAAGAACCACTTCAGAAAGAACTGGCAGAAGCGCGTCAGAGTTCACTTGGACCAGGCCGGAAAGAAGGCTTCTAGAAGACAAGCCAGAGCCCAAAAGGCTGCCAAGGTCGCCCCTAAGCCAACTGACGCCTTGAGACCAATTGTCAGATGCCCTACCATCAAGTACAACAGAAAGCTCAGAGCTGGTAGAGGTTTCACCTTGGCCGAGATCAAGGCCGCCGGCTTGGGCCGTCAGTACGCCAGATCCATTGGCATTGCTGTTGACCACAGAAGACAAAACAAGTCGCAAGAGAACTTGGATGCCAACGTCGCCAGATTGAAGGAGTACCTCTCCAAGTTGGTTGTCTTTGACGGTAAGACCAAGCCTGAGGCTTCCCAGGTGTCTGTGTCTGCCACCTTCCCAATCAAGCAGGTCGCTTCTGAGACCGGCCCAAGAGCCGTTGAGGTTGGCAAGTCTGCTTACCAGACCTTGAGACAGGCCAGAATCGAAAAGAAGTACAAGGGTATCAGAGAGAAGGAAGCCAGAGAGGCAGCTGAGGCTGAGGCTGAGAAGAAGAAGTAAGCGCACTGCTCATTTCTCTTGTATATTTCATACTTTGGTAATACTACTGAACAGGTAATTAATTTGTGTAGGTTTTATCCGAAGAGGATTATGTATTCAATCTTGATTTTATATCTTTACATCTTTTATATCATTACATCGTATCATTACAGTCAATGACCTAATGTAGTACCCTAATGTAGTCCCCTATATATGTCAATGTGGTAGATTTCTCTCTACATGCACTAATTTACAGTATATGAGGTAACAGTATATGAGGTAATAGCGTATATTAATGTGGAACTGATTAGTCGAACAAACCGAAGCCCATGTCGTCGTCAGACTCCTCCTTAGCCTCTTCCTCCTTCTCCTCAGCAGCAGCAGCATCCTCAGTGGCAGCAGCACCAGAAGCACCGGCAGCACCAGCAGCAGCTGGGGCAGCAGAGAAGTTGAAGAAGAACTCCTTCAAGTCCTTACCCTCCAAAGCCTTGGCGAAGATGTCGGACCAGATTGGCTCAACCTCAACGTTGGCCTTGGCAACCAAGGTGGCCAACTTGTCGGAAGTGATCTCGACGTCAGCGTCGGCCAAGATCAAGGCAGCGTAAGACAAAGCGGTTTCGGTAGACATTTTGAACTAGATATAATCAATTTAAGCAATAGGCAGACTATGTCTTAGTTTTTGAAGTAGTAAGAGAAGGCCGCTAAATTTTTGGCGTTTTTTTTCCACTCGCGCGCTGATGCCCGGTCACGTGTATTCGTATAGGGCTGTGCCCTCTCTTCTGAGCGCTCTTCATCACTGTTCAAAAGGCGTCTTCAGTGACCGCTTCAGAAATGTTCTTCTAAATGTTCATGTCAAAAATTCTTTTCTTGTTATTAAAATCTGATATGAATGTACTTTTTGTCGTTCATTTTGCTTTCTTCTGTATTTCCTTACCAAATTATGATTCAGCTCAAGGGAATGCGCGACTACTTATACTTCTCGGGGGTTTTTGCAACCAGAAACATGACCATTGAATCTGAAACAACGCTGCAAGCCCCTTGAAGGAGTGCATGTTTGAAACATTTCTTGGTATATAAGAGGATGAATTCCTTGTTGAATTTTATAATCCAATGGAAAGGCATAAGCTTAATGGCACAAATCACCCTAAGACCCCACAATAGAAGGATTTCGTACTTACCCTCGATGGTTCAGAAGTGCTTTGAGAAAATAACTCAAGCTAAAGGCAGTCATTGAAAGACTTTTTAAGACTTTCGTTCACTCTGATTGTTAGCGAGAGTTTACTACAAGTCAATATCTCAAATGTCCACTACACAACAGCTTACTCGGGTCGTCATTACATTTTTAAAGTCACAGTTGTTCTATCACTTTGATTGCTCTATTGATCCTGTTGGTCCCGTTGTCTACAATAGTCAAGGTACCATGGCTTGGTCCACACTCGGATGCGCTTGCCGTAATAGATGAAGGGAATGCCACACGCCATGATGCAGAAAGTGATCACTGCTAAGATAATGAATGTGTTTGTGTTACCCATACTATCGAGCCAAGGGGAGCATGCAAATGTGAAGACCATTCCGAACATATTGTTAATGACAGACACTCCTGCCATCATTTCAATGACCATCTCGGGGTATGCATCCATCAAGTATCCCATGGAAATATCACCGGAAGCACCGAAGCCAAGACCAATAAGGGCCAAGCCAAAATATGTGGGGAACCAGTGCCATTGCTGGTCAGTGCCAACAGCAAAGAGAACAAGTCCAATCGGATTCAAAACTGCAGGAACTGCGAGAAAATAAAGACGGAACTCGGCCTCCTGAACACCTCCATTTCTTTTTGCCATCCAAATAGTGAACCAGTCACTAAGTGTTCCGGCATAGAAGCATCCAATCACGGCTCCAATCAAGCATGGAATATTCATGAGTGCCACTCCAGTGTTACCATAATTAAATGGAGGGTCATAATACTCATCGTCTTCAACCGTGAGGTAGAAAGTTAGAAGGGCATCTTGCATACCCCATATAATGCCTGAAAATATGAGAGGTGGGTAGCAAAAAACACGGAACAACAATACTAGGCGCTTCAAGTACTGTTTGATACCGAACCCAATCAAGTTGGGATCTTTGGTGATCAAGGAAACCAGTTTCCAGTACCCATACTTTGGTTCATTGGCGCCATTTTTGTCAGTTTGTCCCAATTCTAAGTTGGCATTATGGACTGACATCTTCAGGCTCACAGAGCTCTCACCGTCCTCCACTCTTGTTTTTTTTTCGGTGAGTCCATCATCGCTGTTGGGGGTAATTTCGTGGACCGTGCCTTGGAATTTGCGTCTATTGAAAACAGTCTCGTGCATACCAAAGACAATAACAATTATGAGTCCGGCAGATATGAAGACAGCGATCCAGCCCACCCATCTGAATCCGCAATATTGAACAATGAAGCCAGCAATAAGGGGACCAAGGTACGTTCCAACAGAGGTGGCCATGATATAAACCGTCAAAACAGACCCAAGTTGATGCTGAAAATACATGTCTGTCAAAGACTGTTGCACGTGAGCCTCAGCACAAGCCTCAGATGCACCCACAAACAATTGGGACCAAACACTGTCGCCGGTACTTTTCACCAAGGCAAACCAAATTGCCCCAAAAAGCCCAAGGGCAATACAGATCAAGTAAGCAATCTTCCTTCCGTATAAACTGGCGGTTGGAGTAAGGATGAAGGTTGCCCAGCCAATGGCAATAAAAAGCACCCCAGCACCTGAATTCATAGCATCATAACTAATGCCATACCTTTCATTGAGAGAATCTTGGGTTGCTCCGGGGTCATTACTTGTTGCGGCTGTGAAACCTGTGATGAAAGCCAATATAACAAAGTTCCACAATTTCTTGCTCTTAGGCCAGTTAAGAGGATCATTGACAGATTCTGAAGGCTGGGGTACTAAGATCACATTTTTATCCGTGACTTTTAACAGGGTATTTCCCTCTTCTGCCGAAAAGGAATATATGTTTACGGTTCCCGGAATGAAGTCATCATCCGATCGAGAGTTGATGGAGAAAATACCCTCACTCATCGCCTACAAGATTCTGGCGACGGGGTTCAAAAGACTTTGATGAATGTTGCTCACGCAGGGAGAATTTTTTTTTTCGAAATGGCAAAAAATTTATCTGTCCGAGTCAGAGATGACCTTTGATGGAAAGCAGGAACTCAAGATTAATACTCTTAGCAGATCCGAAGATAATATAAGTGAATTGCGGGGCGTGCATAGCCCCCCGGAATGATAAGCAATTGGGGACCTGACAGATTAGGAGTGAAAGATAAAGGACGCTATCATACATTCTCTTAGCGCAAAATTTAAGCGCAGTCAGAATTATGCGACTTTACAACGATGTCCTGTATATGGGCGCCGATAAGGCCCCACCAGGTTTGTCCTTCCATATTCGTCACGCGAGACAGGAGCTCGAACTATGACAGGTATATTACATGCAGAATGACTTGGATAATGACAGATTCATCGTCTTATATGCAGAGAATCTTGGAAAACTGGATTGTTTTTGATGCAGAGAATCTTGGATAGATTTGTTCTTGAATTCAGAACATGGAAACAGGTTTGTTTTTGATGCAGAGAATCTTGAACAGATTGTTCTTGATGCAAAGAATCTTGAACAGATTTTTCTTGATGCAGATAATCTTGAACAGATTGTTCTTGATGCAAAGAATCTTGAACAGATTGTTCTTGATGCAGAATAAAGTGGGTTAATTCCCCATCTTTACGACCTGAATGGAAGTGTCGGCTTTCGAGCTCCGAAAACTTTGTCGCAAAATATGCGCTAAAATTAAAGATGATATTAACGTTAAGTATAGATTGCCGCTTAATTATCGGATTCGGTTCCATTTTGTTAGTGTATTGAATAACTGACTTAATCCATCAATCATAGTCAACTTGGAAGGAGTTTGAGGCAAGACGGCACCGAAAAATACTTCAAGTCATGTCAAATTCTTAAAGTTTAAGCAGAAAGTGTACTGAGTTACTCCAAGTCATGTTCAAATTCTTAAAATTTAAGCAGAAAGTGTACTGAGTTACTCCAAGTCATGTTCAAATTCTTAAAATTTAAGCAGAAAGTGTACTGAGTTACTCCAAGTCTTGTTCAAATTCTTGGGTTCAAGCAAATGTCATTGAAAAATTACTTCAAATCTTGTTCGAATTCTTGGGTTCAAGCAAATGTCATTGAAAAATTACTCCAAATCTTGTTCGAATTGTTGGGTTCAAGCAAATGTCATTGAAAAATTACTCCAGATCTTTTTGCTCAAATCCTAAAAGTTCAATCAAATGTACCGAGTTACTCCAAATCTATGCTCAAATCCTAGAAGTTCAATCAAATGTCTTCAAATCGATTGTGCAATTCCTTGATCGCCAGCCATTCACTCATACATCTGACATGGAGCGCGGCACCAAAAATCGTCTATGAACAGATTTGGTTAACGATGGAAATGGTGCTGATTGGATTCAATAGTACGATTTCTAATTGGTCTTCATCAATCTGTAACTATCAATCTGTAACTATCAATCTGTAACTATCAATCTGTAACTATCAATCTGTAACTATCAATCTGTAACTATCAATCTGTAACTATCAATCTGTAAACTTTTACTTAGCAAATTGGAGTCTAGTCATTTTCGGTGAAAGTTAAAGTGAAGTTTGAAAAAATGTTGGTACGCGCAGCGATGTACTAGTTAAGGGGACGGAAAGTGTGCGAGCCATAAATATCCTGAGGAGGCGCAATTTTGGCATCTAAGAAAATAGGTGCGAGCAATGGGCACACGCCCTTGAGCATTGTATTTAAGGTTGCATTAAATGACACATTGTGTCAAGTCAAGCCCATGTAAATGACCAGCAATTAAGAATTATGGCATGTTTCAGAAGTGGGGCACAATATTGCTTGCTATTTTTACGTTTATTATTAGTGTATGAATTTATTTTAGTGTATGAATTTATTTTAGTGTATGACTTTTTATTAGTGTATGAATTTATTTTAGTGTATGAATTTATTTTTAGTGTATAAATTTATTTTAGTGTATGACTTATTATTAGTGTATGACTTTTTATTAGTGTATGACTTATTATTAGTGTATGAATTTATTTTAGTGTATGACTTTTTATTAGTGTATGAATTTTTATTAGTGTATGACTTTTTATTAGTGTATGACTTTTTATTAGTGCATCACTTTATTTTTGGTACTTGAGATCATACGCCTTGTTCATGAGTCAAGTCAACTTTATGACATGTTTCGCGAGTAAATTATCATGTCATGAAAAATCATGCCACGGCTCATGGTATAGATCTTGGCATGGTTCATAAATGAGTCAAGATTACGTCATTGTTGGCTCATGGTATAGATCCGAAAGAGTTAAGGCATGGTATAGATCCGAAAGACTTAAGGCATGGTTCAGATCTGAAGAGGACCAGATAAGGGTGACTTCTAGAATGATATTGCTGTGAAGGATAACACATGTCGAGAATACCCTGTCAATACATTCAAGAATACAATACATTCTAGAATACAATACATTCAAGAATACAATACATTCAACATTACCCTGGTCAACAAATGTCAATGACTCTTGAGCTTTTGATGTTGAGCAAATACATCACGTGGTTGCATTAGGCGTCGTCTCGCTTAGAGAAGAACACTTTCTTCTAATGATGTATCAACAATCTGGAGTGGAGTCATGAAAAGCTTGGGCATGACGCGCAATGTGCGGGACAATGGGGGGTGGTGGCTGGCACTTGTCAAATGGTGCGTCTAGAAGGGGCGGAATTGGACAAGATTATCGCGGAGATCAAAACTCCTTCCAACGGCAGCCCAAGCCATAAGAATTCCCAACACAAAGTGCAGGCCGAAAGTGAATGATTTTCCGAGCCATTCAAACTTTTCCGGGCGTTTCTTCAGACACGGTTGTTTCAAACTGTCTATTTTTGTCTTTGTTTATTTATATTTACTGGTTAATAGCCTTGACCAGCGGCCCGCGGTCAATGGTTTGGAGAATGCGCGTCACATGGCAGGGACCTGGCGTGCATGTGAGGTCTAACCTCGACACGGACATAAGGGATATGCATACGGATGAATCCTGGACGTCTTTGATGCAGGTCTGTCCGCTTAGGCTTCCATCATTACACAGGGGGGGGAGGGGGTTGATCTACCGGACTTTGTGCTGACTAGGTGGAATATTTTCTACTTCGTAACACTACTCCAATTGTTATTCTCCGTATGCCCCAGCAGTCATTTTAGCAAGCTCCGATCCTAGGGACGACCAGCAATAGCGGAAATGTTAGGAAATGCAATGTGGCAGCGCGGGTCACTTCTCTTTCTTTTTTTCTTAATCATGCAGAATGCATGAGTCGCATTCTATTGCAAAACCGATTTGTGCCTCCAAGTTTGGTGTCTATTTATAAGCCCCAGGGGACCCCATGATTGTAGCGTAAACAACCCGTTTTCTTTTCGAAACCTGCTTCTTGCTTTTTTTTTTAATCCAGACTCGAGAAATTTTCATCTTTTATAATGAGACTCTCGTTGGCTAGTCTCGTGACCCTTGCTACTGCCGTGGTGGCCGCAAACCTACCCCAAAAACGCTTCTACGACTACCAGGACACCCTCGTGCAAGGTGTTAATCTTGGTGGTTGGTTTGTCTTGGAGCCATATATTACGCCCTCCCTTTTCCAGGCTTTTGGCGATAACATCCCCGTGGATGAGTACCACTTGACCCAGTGGTACGGCAAGGAAAAAGCATTGGAGGTGATGCAACAACACTGGGAAACGTGGTACACCGAGGACGACTTCAAGGATATCGCAGATGCGGGCCTCAATACCGTGCGCATCCCCATAGGCTACTGGGCCTTCCAATTGTTGGACGACGACCCTTACGTGCAGGGCCAAAGAGAATATCTCGACAAGGCCATCCAGTGGGCCAGAAACCACAACTTGAATGTGTGGATCGACTTGCACGGCGCCCCAGGTTCGCAGAACGGTTTCGACAACTCGGGATTGCGTGGCCAGATCAAGTACCAGACCGACGAGAACATCAACGTGACGTTGACCGTCTTGCAGAACATTTTCGACAAGTACGGTGGCAAGAACTATGAGGATGTGATTTCCGGTATCCAGTTCTTGAACGAGCCTTTGGGCCCAGCTTCTGACATGAACCAACTCAAGAACTTCTACACCTGGGCTTACAAAAACATGCGCTCGGTTTCCACAAACAACGTCATCATACACGATGCGTTCCAGCAGCCAAACTACTGGAATGACGAGTTCAACACCGACCAAGGGTACTACAATATTGTGGTTGACCACCACCACTACCAGGTGTTCAGCCAGGATGAGTTGGCCCGCAACATCGACGACCACGTCAAGGTGGCCTGCGAGTGGGGAACCGGCCACAAGGGCGAAAACAAGTGGACGGTGACGGGAGAGTTCTCCGCTGCTTTGACCGACTGTGCCCTTTGGCTCAATGGAGCCGGCAGAGGCGCCCGCTGGTCTGGAGACTACGACAACTCTACCTTGAGTCACTCTTGCGCCAACTACACAGATGTGAACAACTGGAGCCCCGAGTACAAGGCCAATGTGAGGAAGTACATCGAAGCACAGCTCGATGCTTTTGAACTCACGAACGGGTGGATATTCTGGAACTGGAAGACTGAGAATGCCATTGACTGGGACTTGAGGGCGCTCATTGAGGCCCAAGTGTTCCCACAGCCATTGAGCGACAGACAAAATGTCAACCAATGCCATTATTCATAATTTGCATAGGCTTCAAAATATCATTGCCAAGACTTCGATATTGCTAGAATTCTAGATTCATATATACATAAAAAGTTAGATTTACGAATATACTTGAATATTAATACAACTAAAGTAAGTGGAGAAAGAATAGAAATGGAAATGGAAATGGAAATGAAGTGAAAATGGAAATGAAAATGAATGAAAATGAAAATGAATAAAAATGAAAATGAAAACGAATAATCAAAATAAGTAATCAAAATAAATAATCAAAATAATTAATCAAAATAAATAATCAAAATTAATAATCAAATCAAATAATCAAAATAAATAATCAAATTAAATAATCAAATTGAATAATCAAATTAAATAATCAAATTGAATAATCAAATTAAATAATCAAATGAATAATTCAATGAAAATTGAAAATATACTAAAAATTGCATTCCAAATTAGCCTCTCGTGACATGTCAACACGTTGGTGGGTCGTATCAAAATTGGACGACCATTCGCATGTTTGGTCTGCATACAGTATGCGCTTTAGCTCGACGTGCGTCGGGCCAGAACACGCTTCGAAACATTCTGGGCTCCGAACCCCTAACCTGCAGAAACGGGAAACGTTTATTTCCAGAACGGGCGTGTCGAAAACCCGGTACGGAAGCTGGTGTGTTGACCAACTTCTTAACGGCAGACGAAAAGACCATATATGCACGCCGCCCCAGGCCTAAGTCAACAAAGTATGCGGGTCAACGCAGCTAGTCGGCCGTCAAAGTCCGCTAGCCTATCTGCTGGCCTTATCTGTCGGCAGGCAGGCAGGCAGGAAAGGTTTTGGATCTGACACCGAAAAACTTTATTAAAGTTTTGTGTCCTGTATATAGGACGCGACGCTGGTCTTCACTGCGTCTATGGCGTAGTCATAGTCGGACACCTCGTTATAGATCTGGCCGGAGAATCGAATGGTCAAGCGGTGGTCGTGCATTCCAAGATGCACGAATGTTTTGTGGTCGTGCAACATGCGGTTGGTAAGGTACTTGATCAAGTGGGCCGCGTTCTCCTCCACGTGGAGATCGCTATGGGTGTAGGGAACGTAGAGGGACACCAAGGCCGTGGCCAATGTCCGCTCGTTATTTTCGATCAACACCGTGCCTGGCCATTTCTTGAGGCACAAATCGGCGGCAGCCCGAGCCATCTTGAAGCAGTAGTCTCGGATATTGGCCTCACCACCACATACTTCGTTACGGAAACGAACAGCCTCGGGAATGGTTGCAATGGCAGCCTTGTTGTCGGAACCAATGAAAAAGAACTTTTCAATCAAAAGATTTTCCTTCTGTGCTGGACTTAGCTCGGACTTGGGGCTCACGTATGAGTGGCTGATGGGCATGGTCTGGATCTGGGAATGGTGCTTGGGGTCCACGTATAACACAGCGCAGCCACGCGGTACAGAGAACCACTTGTGCAAGTTGGACACGTAGAAATCGGGCCGGATGCCTAAGTCCACGGGGATAAGTCCGACCAGGTGCGCTCCATCTATTAACGACAACGTCCCATGGTCACGGCATAATGCGGTGATTTCCTCAAAGGGCATCCTTACGCCCGGCACCGAAACAACTGCATCAAAAAGAGCAAGCTTGATCTTCTGGCTGGCCAAGATATTCCTGTATTTTGCCAATATCTCTGAGTGCAGCATGGGAAACACTAGTTCCACCACCACAGGCTCCACTCCCATGTACTCTTGGAGGAAGAAAACAGTGTTCATGCACGCTTTGTATGTAGAAGAAGCCATTAAGATTTTGTCGCCAGGGGCAAATTTCAACGATCTGAGTACTGTGTTCACGCCTGTGGTGGCATTGGGCACCAATGCCAAGTGCTTGTAGTTGCAATTGACAACTTTTGCCACCAACTGGAGGCCCGTTTCGTACTGTTGGCGCAAATTCACTGAGTAAAAGAAATCTGGGCTCTTTAAATCGTCTTCGAAGGCTTGGATGTATTTGTCAACGACACATTGGGGAGGGAGTCCGAATGACCCATGGTTCACGGGTGTGAAGCTGTTGGTTGATAAGGGGAAGTGTTTTTTCTTGAACTCGTGGCCAAACATGGAGAAGTAGTAGGAGGATGGATTGTTCTGTGAGTCAGAGTACAAGGGGTAATTAGAGCGGAGTGTGGTGATTAGAACGGAGTAGGGTGAGTCAGATCAGAGATATGTGACATGTGACTAGTCACGTGATTATGAGCTTTTAATACTAGAGGCCACTGGATTAGCTTGAGTAGCTTTAGCTGTAGCTTTAGATGTAGCTTTAGATGTAGCTTTAGATGTAGCTTTAGATGTAGCTTTAGCTTAGGTCTGGCCTCTGTTGCTTGCTGCTATGCCAGATATCCATCATCAGAGCTGTACTGATCTAGACATGATTACTAGTGAGTGGGTGCGAATGCGCGATGTGATAGTACTAGATCTGGTTGCATACCATTAACGGCACTTCCATATAAAATCTGTATATAAAAAATATTTTTCTTTAATCTACATTAACACCTTTTAGATTAAATGGATTCTGAAATCGATTAATTATACAGTTTATAATATTTTACTCTGTAGCTATCATTTATACTATTCCGCGATTTGCACTGCAATTTAACTATACTCCACACTTACATCAGTACATGTTAAACATTAATCATTCATATTCCTATCATATTCGAAAAAAAATTTTACCTATCATAATATTATACCTATCATAATATTATACCTATCATAATATTATACCTATCATATTATTATACTCATTAAATTCTTTACCTATTATTTTACCTATTATTTTACCTATCTAGCACTCTGCATTATATGAATGGTGTATCTACTACTCATGGGGCATCGCACCCGTGCATCTCTCAGCTCCGCACTCAAGGCATGAAGCTGACTACAGACTACCATCATCTTCCTAAGAACTCGCTAATTTAGACTGTCTTACTGTGGGTTTGATCGTACACTCCGGAATTATCCAGTGCACTACTAATCAATCACCCTGCCATGATTTCCATCAGGATATGGCGGCAAGTGAGCAAGTCGCCGCTATTAAGATATGGACTCCAACCCCGATGTCAGGCCCCTGGACTAATTCATGGGCACCAATTCCGATCTCATATACCGATATCCCGAATTTTTTCAACTTCCTTTATTACAAGAGAACGGCATGAGAATCACCACCAAGCTGATATGAGTCACAAGAAAGAGGTACAAGATGCTGAGCATGTGGATACCATTGACGCCACTTCTAGTCATTCTCGAGAAGCTTCTTTAAGTTCCTGTCGACAAAGTTTAGACTCCAGCCAAAAAACAGGCCAAAATTCAGGCCAAACTTCAGGCCAAAATTCAGGCCAAACTTCAGGCCAAACTTCAGGCCAAAAATCAGACCAAAATTTAGACCATTCTCAATCCTCTCACCATTCTCAAAACTCAGACACTTCATTGATTCCGGAACAGAGTCACCCCGAACTGAAACAGCAAATCACCAAAGAACTCCTTCTTTCTCGTGCAAATAGTGCCCTTTCTCGCCTAGCCATCCACTTCAAATGGATCCTCAAACGGTCCAATCGGCCCTTGAATACCGATGACTACTCTGCATTCTTCACGTGGCTCATGATGGGCAATGTCTTCCTCCTTATTCTTGGAACCACAACCTTCATCTCATTGGTGATCTTCACCATCAATCCCATCTTCTCGCAGGAGTTCGTGGCCCGTAAGCTCGGGGAATTGATGACCAAAAACTCCAATCTCACCGTGACCTTCGAACACGCAATTGTGCCCAGCTTGAAAGATAACAAGATTTCTTTCAAAAAATGCTTCGTTAGCAAAAGACCCAAATCTTCCAGCACTTTCTTGAAGGGCCTGCAGGCGGATGCCTACGCCCGGAGCAAAGACGACTCCGGCCTGCACCTGGACGAGGCCGTGGATGACGGCAACTATACACAGTTCGACCTTACCATCGAAGAGGTCAACGTATCGTTTTCTTTTCGAAAGTGGGTCAATGGAACAGGCATCATTGATACAATTGAGATCAATGGGCTCCGAGGTGTGGTGGACCGAACGCACGTGCGCTGGATAGCCGATGACGACCCGACAAACTACAAGAACGTGTACCAGTTTGGCGACTTTGAATTCAACAATTTTGTCATGAAGGACGTATTGTTCACGTTGCGCCAGCCCAATGGCTTCCGTCCTTTCAAAGTGGCCATATACAACTGTGAATTGGACCGCTTGCGCAAGCACTGGCTCTTCTACGACTTCCTCAACGCCAACAACGTCAGTGGATCTTACGACAACTCGTTGTTCACCATTCACAAGCGCCAAAAATTGAACGACTTCGAGAATGACGATGTCTTGGGCGACGATGAGTCGCTTCCGGTGACCTTGCCTTGGAAAAGAGTCACGCGGTTGCGCGTGGATGCCCTCAACATAGACCACTTGAACAAGGGCCTCGAGGGGCCATTTGGCTGGATCACATCGGGTAAAGTGGATTTAACGGGAGATGTCATGGTTTCGGAGGATTCAAAAGACTTGAACTTTCCTGAAATCGTGTCGATAATAGCGGAATCCATTCACAAGGAGGCCAATCGCTACCGCAATCCGGAAGTGCACGTCAACTCCCAAGACCACATTTCTCGGCTCACCACGCGCACTTCCAGTAATGTGTTGGGTGATGTTTCGGATGAACTCTCCAAGTACTTTGTTTTGGACTTGACCATCCGACTCAATAATGTGCGAGCATCTGTGCCATTCAAAGCACCGGAGCTCAGTTACGTGAACTATGCATTGATCCGGCCCATTGTGGCATACATCAACCTGAGAAACGCCTTTATTGAAATCAAGTCGCGCGTGGTGAAAAACATCCAAGACTTCTCGGGTTCTTGGACGCTCTACGACCTGTTGTTGATGGACGATATTCTGGAGCAGGTGTACGATAGTTTTGTCAACTATGTGGCGGATGATGAGAACAGATTGGTGAGGATGAGGAAGGTTGCGTTCTGGTCCGTGCAACTTTTGGTGCAGGTGATTGTGTTTGGCCTCGGAGCCTTGACATAGGTTATTCTTAAACAGCCTACCATGATGACCCCAGACTTAATCATTGTCAACTGCCTCAGCTTCGTTATAACCTCAACTACCTCAGCCTTCGTTACAACCTCAACACAAGCACCAACAACGCTATGTACGTGGCCAAGCTAACTGATGATAGGAGAAGTACCGAGTCTCCTGCAGACTTGAAACCCTCAAGCTTATTCTGGTGACTATAATAAGCATCTATGTGGCGTGCCTTGATACACCCGATAAAATAAAGCACGCAACCATATGCGGTGTACACGGTACCGATTGGGAGAAACTCCAGAGAAAACAACTTGATGATCACCACTGAGAATGAGAGGCACGACACCGCCGTCCGTGTGTATGCACCTTCGTAGGTCCTTTGGTACGCACGCACGTCTTGTCTGAGACCAGTGCTTCCAAGGTCGTCCAACCTCGAAACTCTCCTGGGAAAAGACATGGCTGTGAGGATTGTGGAGATTTGAATTGTGGAGATGTTGTATGACGACACGCGGTACACGTGAAGAGCACGTGACTACACATGTAACTACACAGAGGATGTTCTGTTCAAAGATATCATGTCTTGATTCTAGGTACAAGTACATACGAGGGTATGGGTATGGGAAGTGGTGAACACGTTCTTGGCGATCTGCTTGGTGTCTGCTTGGTGTCTGCTTGACGTCTGCTTGACGTCTGCTTGAGGTCTGCTTGAGCTCTGGATCCAGCTCAGTAGTGGTGTGCGGTGTGCAGTCGCAGGCTGCGAACTTTAAGTCACCTAATTCTTCTTCGCTCACACCACTCCACGGAATGCCACTCAAGAAAACGTACTCTGTGACGCTCAAATTGCCGCAGGATTTCCTCCTGTCGGTGAAGGTTGCTCCCGCAGCAGCAAAGCCCAAAACACGGGTCAAAAAACTCAGCAAAGAAAAGAAAACTGGCACCATGTCCCCAGGATCATCACCCGCCCCCACTGACGACACACAAGGCAAGGGCACTGTGAATACAGGGCCCAAGGAGCTCTCCACTGCTGGACTTACAGTGAATAGCATTTCTCAAACACTCGACAAGTCGGGCCGGCCATGTCGAAGATGGACAAGGGCGCCCATCCAGTTCAAGACATTTTCCGGGTTCAAAATCAGCATAGATACATGGAAGCAAAGTCTAGAGACACAGACCCCTGAGGTTGGGGAAGGAAGTAATGGAGCCAGTGCAAGTGA
The DNA here is from genome assembly GCA_008065195.1 of Metschnikowia amazonensis. Classification (NCBI taxonomy): domain Eukaryota; kingdom Fungi; phylum Ascomycota; class Pichiomycetes; order Serinales; family Metschnikowiaceae; genus Metschnikowia; species Metschnikowia amazonensis. The sequence goes on along the minus strand of VATE01000025.1, from coordinate 91,554 downwards.
AGGAGATGCATTGTCAATAAAGGCCGAGGAGGCAGTGACCACGTGAGACAAGGAAAAGGAGATATTAATTTGAGATGAAAGTGTGGATAGAACTTTGGATCGAGCTATTGAATATTCTGCTACTTGATATTGATTACTCTTTGTTATTGAGTACTCTACTTGTTATAGAGTACTCTACTTGTTATTGAGTACTCTACTTGTTATTGATTACTTGGCTACTTGTTATTGATTACTCTCTTTGTTATTGATTACTTGGCTACTTGTTATTGATTACTCTCTTTGTTATTGAGTACTCTACTTGTTATTGATTACTTGGCTACTTGTTATTGATTACTCTCTTTGTTATTGATTACTCGGCTACTTCTCTTGATTACTTGTGAGACTTCCAGCTGAGTCCAATCCGAGTCGTGGAAGTGGCATACAAAATATCAACAGCATTTAAAGCTTGGAGCCATAATTATTATCATGGAGCTTCAAGATATTTGAAATCCCCACCAGGTGCAGTCAAGTAACAGTCCAGACACCATGAACTGAATGATTGAATGACTTGTAATTGTTACTGGTTTATTATGGACGTGACTTCTAACCTATGACTTCTGACCTATGATTTCTGTCCTATGACTTCTGTCCTATGACGACTAATTTAGATAGTCACAATACATAGTCCAAGGCCCAGTACAACACACAGTACAATACACAGTACATCGCGCGAAGGCATCATCGTACCGCACTACACTCTAAACCCATTCAGAACACCTTAGACCACTCCTACTCCACTCCTTAGTCCAAAATGTTCCTGCTACGTCAGATCCACTGCATAAAGCGGTTTCTGGGTAAGGCTTCCAATAAAGTGTCGGCCACTCACTCCAACCTTGCAATTGCCAACAAACAACTCCTATACACCACCGACCCCGTGACGCCAGGCTCCATCTTCTTCTTGCCTCATGGTACACGTGTTTTTAACAAATTGGTGCAGTTTATGAAGAACCAGCAGACAAAGTACGGATTCCAGGAGGTCATAACACCTTTGATTTACAAGAAGCTGTTGTATGAGACCTCAGGGCACTGGGACAACTATAAGGATGATATGTTCAAGGTGGTGGGGAATGAAAACAGAGACGAGGAGGATAATCGAGAGGTAGAGAGATTGGAGGTTGGAGAAATAGAAGAGATGAAGGTTGGAGAGACAAAAGAATCAAAAGGATGCTCAACTCTGGATGCTCATGTTTACGGGCTTAAACCTATGAATTGTCCCGGCCATTGCATCATCTACTCCAAGTTCGAACGGTCGTATAATGAACTCCCCATTCGCTACTCCGACTTCTCTGCACTCCACCGGAATGAGGCCAGTGGTGCCCTCTCGGGTCTAACCCGCGTGCGCCGTTTCCACCAGGATGATGGCCATATTTTCTGTGAGCTTCAGCAAATCAACAGCGAAATCAAAAATACTCTCATGCTCATCAAAAATACTTACAAGGTATTTGGCATCGCAGAGGACGGCATCCAGTTCTTCTTGAGCACACGGCCACAGGACAAGTTCATTGGCGATGTGGATACCTGGAACTCTGCTGAAACTCAGTTGAAACATGTCTTGGATGATGTTAGCTCTTCGTGGCATATCCGGGATGGCGATGGTGCGTTCTACGGACCCAAAATAGATGTTCTCCTCACCGACAACTATGGCAAGTCTCACCAGGTCGGTACCGTGCAACTCGATTTCCAGTTGCCTGCTCGGTTCCAGCTCAAGTACGTGGACGAAGCTGGAAACCGTGACAAACAACCAATCATGGTGCACCGGGCGGTGTTTGGGTCATTGGAGCGCTTTTTCGCCATTCTCCTCGACCATTACCAGGGAAAATGGCCTTTCTGGTTGAATCCCAGACAAGCCGTGGTGATTCCCGTGGCTGAAAGACATGCCGATTTTGCTAGCCAAGTACGAGACCTGTTGACCGGAGAGATTCTTGGGGCAGAGTCCATGGCTCCCATGACTGGTTACAACTTCTACGTGGACGTAGATGACCGCAGCGAAACTGTGGGCAACCGCATAAAAGACGCTTTACAAAAGGGCTACAGTTTTATTATTATGGTGGGTGATAAGGATATACAGAATGGGACAATTTCTGTGCGGACTCGAGACGACCGCCGCGTGGAGAATGTCACAACCAAGGACCTATACGACCGCTTCATTCTGCTAGAAAGGGCCTATAAATAGAAGAGCATACAAAGAGCCTATAAAGAGCCTACAAAGAGCCTACAAAGAGTCTACAAAAAGAAAGGTCTATTCGACGTTAGAGAAAAGGTATGTGCACCCGTACATCCCTGGAATTGAAGTGGAATCAACATATACATATATAGGGAAGGACCATCCCAATTGAAGAGTTCTACATATTAAAGGTTAAAAAGATCAAGGCCTTTTTAGAGATGACCCTCAAAAGCTCTTCTGGGCAATGCCCATTGCATCTATCGTACATAGTTTGAAATACAGAAATCCATTAGCTTGCACCAAGAGGCGGATTCAAGCAATTTCCTTAATTTTCAAGATGGAGATTAAACTCCAATTATCTGTTTTTCCCCCGTAGCCCGTTTACTTCACCCCGCAGCCCGTTCACTTCACCCCGTAGCCCTTGGATACCAAAATCTTCTCCAATTGAAACCACAAATCCTTGACAATCATCTTATCACGAAACCGCTTGTCGCCACGGTCAACGTTGATCGCCGTCACGTTCCAGTCGCTAATTTGTTTGGGCACTATTCCCCCCGAGTATGTGACAAAGAACCCATGGTAGTTCTGAAACAAGATTTCCGGCTTGGAGTACTTGAACTTCAGAAACTGCCACGCCTGGCCTGTAGTGAAGATGGCCACCACACGGTCCCAGTACTCGGGCTTGGTGAAGAGGTCCACGTTGTCCACCACCATGATCAGTTGCGCGGCCTGCACCAAGTTGGGAGAGTTATGGTTGATTGTTACCACGTTATTCTCGGACCGCTGCAAGCTTGGTTCCACGAAACGGCCCTCTTCCAAAAATTCCTTAATATTACTCAACGAGATCAATGCTGTAGTGGCCGGAGAAACAATTATAATAGGCTGCTTTTTCTGCAGCAGTGATCCGGACGCAGCGTGTGGTCTGCCGTTGGTCTTGGACTTCTTCAACGCTTTGGTGTACTTCTTGGCGTCGGAAATCAAGTTCTTGAGTAGCAAATTCTTGGAGCCTCTCAACGCGGCATTGTGGTCGAGCGACTCGAGCTCAAACTCGCCGATACGGGCCATCTGTGGATCACTTAAGCTTCTCTTGCGTGTTTCGGAGGCGTCCTTGTCATCGGACTCATTTTTGATGAACTTGCACAGGTCGGAGTTGCCGTTCAACCAGGTGGTCAACTCAGCCTTGACCAAGAACTTGAAGTCTGCAATGTCGTTTTCCAAACAGGCATTCTTGTAGTCGACAATTGAAGAGGTTTCATTCATCCAGCAAAAAATCACTGGCCGGAGCGGCTCCTGCGTGACCTCATTGTAGAAGGCGGTCTGTTGATTCAAGTCAAAGGATGTGCCGTCAATATTGACGTGAGTGGCATCTTTGATGGACGATGTTTCACTAGCTTGACCTTCTGCATCGTGGATGACCAACTGTACGGGTTTCTTGGCCAAGATTGCCGTGCGTAACTGTACGAGCGGGTCCATGATGTCTTGAAGAGGTGAATTTTCGTGAGTGTTTTTCGCGACCTGCTGCGACTGTTGATACTGTATTGCAAGAACGCTCCACGTGATCCTGAGAACACTTTAAAGTGTCTTACAATGTGCTTAATTTTTGAATGTGTAGTTGATTGGGTGGAGTTTTTACTTGATTTGAATTAACGTAGCTAGTGGACTTTGTCGTACCATGGCTGTGCGGTCCAGCTTACTACTTAGAATGAGAAGACCAGAATTGAAAGTATTCGAAGAATTAGTAGTAATTAGAGTAGTAATAATTAGAGCAGTAATAATTAGAGCAGTAATAATTAGAGTAGTAATAATTAAAGTAGTAATAATTAAAGTATTAATAATTAGAAATATGATTAATAAGAGAAAAATAGTATGAACAGAAACTAGATTTCAGAATTAATATGCAGATGTCGTAGTGAGGATTCGGCTCCAGTCTATCTGGAGAGCTTTATACAGGCCTTATCGCGGTGTAGTAGTCAGTCTGCTGGCAATACTTGAGACCCCTGTCACCTACCAACACCTTCTTTTTACCACTAGTGGCTTTTGTTGACCTGCTGCTTTTTCTGATTCCTAGTGATATCAATTGGTCATTGATTACAATTCTCCTTTTCCTGTTGATTACAATTACGCAATTGACCTATTGACCTGATCTGATTGTCCTATTGCCCTGATCAATCTAATCCTATTGCCCTTATAAATCTAATCCTATTGAGCTGGTCCGATTGACAGTTTGCCCTGATCAGATTGATTAATCAATCATTCTCCCAATTGACTTGATCCAACCACACTTTTAGGACCAAGCCTTGATTCTCCCTACTATGTCAAATGTGCTGCAATGGAAAGATGATGCATATGCCACACTTCTAAAAGCCCAAGATTTATCTTCACAAGCTCAGGTTTCCCTAGACTCAACCCGCCAGTTTTTAGCTGTGGATAGCGTCGCCAAAACTCTGCATGTGTTGGCGAAAGTGGCGCTGGTGCACTCCAAACAAAAGGAGTGTCACGCTATTCTTGCAAAATTGCTGAGCCGATTCTCGGGCCTCAAGGAAAGCTACAAAAATGACCTAGACACAAAGCTCCGCCCGTCTCTTAAGAAGCTCGACGATGTGCAGGCCCACTTAGCGGCCGTGGAAGTACCGTCTTTTCTCCTCCGGCTGCTGAGGCAACTGGAAATACAACACTTGGACGATTTCATTTCCACAGACGAAATCGATCATCTCCGCAAAAACATTGGCATTTACCAGAAAAACTGCATGGCTTTCCTTGCACTTGTTGACTCAGAATTCGCAACCGTCAACTCCAGCTGGCTGGACCTTTTGAAAGAATACTCCTCGTTTGTCTCCGTACAGGAGATTCCCGTCTATGAGTTACAGCAGTTGCAAAGGTTTCTTCGGGACCTAGATAAACCAGAGAGAAAAGGACCTCGGAAGTACGAGTCCAAGGTCATCTCGTCGGTGGAAAGCATCTTGGACCAGAACAACGCGTTAAGCCAGGAGCTAGTCAATCTTCTCCAGATGCTTACCAACCACTATGACCAGTGTACCAGTGCTTTGAACTGGGTTCAGGGCAATCATCTGCAGGCGGCAGACTTGGCAGTTCTTGAGAACGACACGCTTGAGCTCTCATCCGTGCTACGAGAAATCCACTCGATTCATGACATCTTGCTGAACAACGAGCGCAACTTGGCGCGTATTGTTGAGCCAAAAGGCTACGATCTTATGCTCGAAAGATGTGACCACATAGCACAGGCTTTGACGGAGTTCTACAGCAGAGCGCTCCCCAAAATCACCTTTTTGATGGCTCACTTTGCCGCAGTGTACAACCGGTCGTTTTTGAGCCCCAACCCTGTGAATGCAGATTTGGCTCCCCTACGAAGCTTTGCACAGGTGCTAGATCTGCTTTCAGAACACTACCGGCAATTCTGCAACGTGTACCAGGTGCAGTACTTGAGTGAGTTGCACTACGAACAGTATGTTTATCCGAGGAAGTTTCTCAAGCTCATTGACGACTTTTTCAATGATAAGTTATTGAATTTCGAGGATGCCGAGCGTGAGAGAAGGCAGGCTTGGTTACGCAGATACGGCGAATTTATACCGAGCTCGTTCCAGCTTCCGGGCGACTCGGAGTATCCTAGTGTGTTACAAGTAGTTAGTGATGGTTTGGATGATTTGAATTCCAAAATGGCTGAGATCAATGAGAATAAGCTTTTGGAGTTACTCAAGGCCCGAGCAAGCACTGGGCAATAGAGTAAAGTGACCATCAACCAACAAAGACCTGGTAAACTACTAGAAAAATGTATCAGTTTATTATGAACTTTATTATGAATTTTATTATGAACTTCATTATAAACTTTATTGTAAACTTCATTATAAACTTTATTACAACAAAACAACATACTTACAAAAACTATTATTTACCAAATCTATTATTTATCTTTCACTTGGTTCCCGGTCGTGCGCGGATCATAAGCACTCTTCAAGCTTCTAAGGCCTCAAGTCACACTCATGGCCAAACAGAATCATGGCTCTGTCTTCTCTAATGCAGGCACCTCCAGTGGCTCTCAAGGCAACATGTCAATGACTGCACCTAATGAATACTCGGATCTTGAGGAAGAATCTGACACCGAAAATGGCAATCAACTAGACAGCCCCTTTGCCAGCGGTTCTGGCCAATCCATGACTTCATTCATGGCATCAAGTTCCGGAAAGTCCTCTAATTCAGACAACTTGATCAGTCAATATGGAATTGGTGCTAAATTGCTTATGAACATGGGCTACAAACAAGGTCAGGGGCTTGGGCTGAAGCAAGATGGAATTGTCAAGCCCATTGAAACAAAGTTACGGCCCCAAGGTTTAGGAGTGGGGGGTATAAAAGAGAAGGTTGGAAACCAAAATGCTGCCAACTCATCCAAGACATCTGCCAACTCATCCAAGACATCTGCCAAATCATCCAAGACATCAGCTAACTCATCCAAGACATTAGCTAACACCAAAACTACATCAGCTGTACCAGATGAAACACATCTACAAACGGACGATTCCAGTGACGATGATCATCAGCCCATCCGCTTCTCCAAACCCACATATGATCTCTTTACGCTCATTGAGTCCTTGGAACTGATGGAAGTGCAGGTTCCCCTATATTATAAGCAGTTGTGTGATGATATGAGTGGGCGACACGCAGAGGTGGAGAAATCCCATATAACGTTGCTGAAGGTATTGTCAGAAGTGAGTCGCTTGCAGAGCGAAAAAAAGGGCCTAGTGCTGGAGAAGGAGTACTTGGAAATGGCCATTGCATGGGAGACTCATGAACACTCTGCGCTTGTGCACATCCAAAGTCTCTTGGAGAATGACACTCTCTTGGATCACAGCGATTTGTTGGATGTTCTTGGGTCTCTCACACAAGAGTCCTTTTCTAAAGTCGACGACCTAGACATGATCTTTGTGCTGATAGCACAGAAGTATGTGAATGATTTGGCGCAGAGGGCCAGGCATCTGCCAGACGATCATGAAGTGTTGGTGCAAATGACTAAACTTTTCCTGTCAATACTTAAAGAATCCCCTGCATTCCTGCTAAACTATTGGGACTCGATGTTCATGGAAATGCTCGCTGGATTCGAGCAAAAGAACCTTGCAGAGCTCAAGCAAGAAATTGACTGGTGGCTCAACTCGTCTATTCTCATAGATACCCAGCTTGTGGGCGAAATCTGCCAGGAACAGCTAATTCTCCCAGCCATGCAGAACATCTTTGCCGTATGGGACCCTTTATCTGGATTTGATCACCAGATAGTGCAGGCATTGAAGGATTTCAGCAGCTCAGAGGAGATTCTGGCATTTGTCATAGACTTGATGGGCCAGAAATACACTGAAGGTCTTGCGAAGGCTTGGCAACGGGCGGAAAATGAGGAAGATCGGGACGGTTTGCACGTGATTTTGGAGCATCTAGACCACATAGGTCTTGAGCTAGCTGCAGACCACAATACAGAGCTTGCAAGAACACTCTTGGCTTCGAACATGCAGAGTGTGTTGGGGTATTGCAATAGCAAAAGACACATTGGCGAAAAACTCATGCTTCTATGCCGCATGCGCCACGAATGCGGCAAACTCATTACAGCTGACCAGTTTTCGGCCATCTTGGAAGTGGTTATCCTCAATCCCGTTGTGGGCGAATTGGAGGCATTGTTGGCCCAAAATGGCGATGTACGGGGCTGGTTCTGGGCTCTTCAAGCGACCCTTGACAGAGTGTCGCAGGCCACCGGCGAGGGAGAACAAATCTTTCTCTGGTACTGCAACAAGCTCTTGTGGATAATCAACGAACACTCACAAGGAAGAAAACCTGATGTGGAGCTCCCCAGTTATAAGAGCGGCAGCCAGGAGTTCTATGATTACGTGGTCAATGGAGAAACAACCAGGGATGTTTACTCTCTTCCTGTGCAAGATCTTCTTGTGACGTTTCGAGATGTGGTGCAGAAACTATGCCAAGAAAAGAACATTACGTTCATGGAGAATGGCCAAACAGATTTGCATATGAACACACTCTACGACCTCCAAACATCGAGCGCTAAGCGATTTCAATGTTACATCTCCAATGACGTTTTGTTTGTGGAAACGAATGGAAACTTTACCCCGGTAGATGTACAGGACTTCTTGGAACGCATCTAGCCAGAGGCCATCAGAGGGTTGATATGCAGACTCAAATTCAGGTGTCATACTGAAAGCAACAGATGCAGATCCAAAGAAATTGGCCAAAGAAATTGAGTCAAAGAAATTGAGTCAAAGAAATTGAGTCAAAGAAATTGAGCTACAGAAATTGAGATTTCAATTTGAATTACGCTAATGGTGGTCGCAGCCGTCTTGCATATACCCAGGCGCACATCCACCCATCAAGACTCTCCACGCTTCAGGATTCTTTAAGACTACCCACGCTTTAGGATTCTTACACCAGGTTCCTCACGCCAACACATCCAATATTCAAAATGAGCAGAATCTTGGGACTCTCTCAACTGGTGCGCATGTTTTCGAAATCACCCACCATTGCAGTGCCAGTGGCATCGCGCCTCGCATACTCCACCATCAGAAACAGAAAGCAGCAGATCAACAAGCTCATGGATAAAATCGGCGATGAAAACACTCAGGAGTCACAGAAAACGATAAAGATTATTCGGACCATTGGCGCAGGATCCATTGTTATAGTGCTCTGCTCATTGTTCTGGGCCAGTGCCATGAGCGCTCCGGTGAAGGAAACGTATGTGGAGACGCCAGATCTCTCGAAAGACGTGAGAGATTAATGAACTCAATAGACTTGCCGGGGTACCTGTTCCATGTGACATTTCCGACAGCATCAATGTAAATAGTATGAATATGCACATATCCACAGGCTAATGTAGCCTACGATGCTTCATTATACCTCTTCAGTCGATCTAAATACACGAACCGTAACATTGGTTGGCCAGCAGCATAATTATCCTGGGCGAAGGCATGATTGGTGGCCTGGAAAATAGACATGATTGCAAGGTTTCAAATATCATAGATGTCAGTGATGTATACGTTATTCATGAATTACACGTGCTAGCAGCAAAAGTACAGTGTTCAAATATTCAAACCAGTGCGACAAAATTATTTACAGTTCAAAATTATTTACAGTTCAAAATTATCAAACCAGCAACAAAATTATCAAACCAGCAACAAAATTATTAAACCAAATACAAGTTTTATATACAGAATGATGGAAACTAATTCAGTTTTGTCGCTTTTTACCCTTGGTTGGAAGACTCATTAATGTATATAAAAGCAATCGTCCACTTATAAAATTTCTGATTAGTGAATTCTAATAAGTTGGTGTAAAACATTATGCCATTAGAAAAATTGTGCGAAGTGGTACGAAACTTTTGAATTGGTTTGAATAATTTTGTCGCACTGGTTGAATAATTTTCAACACTGTAAGTCTATGAGCGCCTCACATGCTCCCATAATTAATAGACCAAATTGGCTGTAATTCAATGATAACTCTCATAAATCAAATTTTCTATCCTCTAGAGAATGCTCCAGAAGGCTTTTTGTATTTACTTTTGTATTCGATTTTTGGTGTCCTCTGTAAATTTTATCTATAGTAGGACAATTCAAAATCTCAGTAATTTCTCACTATTAATGCTACAGTCCTCCATACTATGAACATACAACTAGAACCACACAAAGCAAAAATGACGAATTGTAAGTCATATTTTGCAGAAATGCAGAAATCATGACTAGGGTTAAGCTTAGAAGAAAAAGAATGAGACTACAAACAAAGGATGGCAGGAATAAATTTAGAGGCAGGAATATCAGAAATTAAAGGTAGAACCAAGGTAGATCAGAAATTAAGGAGAACCAAGGTAGATCAGAAATTAAAGAAGAATTAGGATAGTTCAGAAATTAAAGGAGAATTAGGATAGTTCAGAAATTAAAGGAGAATTAAGATAGTTCAGAAATTAAAGGAGAATTAAGATAGTTCAGAAATTAAAGGAGAAATAAAGGTATTTCATAAATTAAAGGTAGAACTAAGGTAGTTCAGGAAGTAAAGATAATATCAAAAGGAATTTCAAAATATAAATCTATCGTATACGTTAGTAACAATACAAAGTACTGCTGTGATGGCTTGGATTCTCCCAAAATAATCATATCAATTGTTTTCTGCACGTATTTTTTTGGACCCTACCCATTCTGGTTGCTTCTGTCAGCAATCGAGCTTAGTAAGCTCCATGCACACCAGCGCTCACTTTTTCCAGACTCTCCACACCATCTCGTACTAACTTCTACACTCCCCGAAAATGTTCAGAACTGTGTTCAAATCGGCCGTCCGCCAAGCGTCCTTACCAAGAGCATACTCTACTCGAGCAGCTCGTCCGCTCAACTCCAGAAACTTCATCTTCGGCGCTTCCTTAGTTGCTTCCTCTCTAGTCTTTTTGCCATCGGCCTCTGTGGACAATGATGCCGACCAAGCCAAGGTGGAAAGCGACAAAAAGTCCACCAAGCTTGGCAACCACGACGGAAAGTCCACCTATAGTGTGGAAAACTCTTCCAATAAGCCATCGGAGGTGATTCCTGAAGACCACCCAAGTAAGATGCCCAAGAGAAAGGCCTCTGAGAAGGCTACTGAGGAGGCTTCTGAAAAGGCTGAGAAGGCTTCCGAAAAGGCCGAGAAGGAGTCTACCGAAAAGCAAAACAATGAAGAGGGAAAGGAACCTACGGAAGAGGACGAGTCGGGAGAGCAGTCTGCAGCATATAACCCCGAAACCGGCGAAATCAACTGGGACTGTCCGTGCTTAGGAGGCATGGCCCATGGCCCATGTGGAGAGGAGTTCAAGGCCGCCTTCTCGTGTTTCATCTACTCGGAGACCGAGCCCAAGGGAATCGACTGTATTCAGAAGTTCGAGGGCATGAGAACTTGCTTTAGACAGCACCCTGAGCACTACAAGGAGGAGTTGTACGAGGACGATGAGCCTGTGCCCTCCACGGGTGAGAAGCAGGGCTCCGATGAAAAACTTTCGCAAGATTCTAAGGGCCCCAAGAAAACCGAGAGCTCCAAGGAAGCCGTCACCCAAGAGTCCGCCGCCACCGAGGACATTTCAAAAGTCGCTTAGATAACATACATGTAAATAGATACACACTACACTCAAAATACTGCACAGCATTTTTATGGCTGAAGCTAGAAACATGGCTGCAATAGACTATACCAGCGAGTTGGGTATTCTTTAGTTGTTGGCAAATTTCGAAATTAGTAATTAACATGCGCAGGAGGACAGTTTGGGAAAGTCGTTGAGATCAATTAAATCCTCCTTCAACAGCTGCAGGCCATCGGGGTTGCGGGAGCTGCTCAAACATGCAGCACGGCGAAAAATAGCCTCCACTGAGTGCAAATCCTTAGCAGAGGCCTCCATGACGTCGTGGTTCCAGTCCACGTGACCATCCAAGGGCACTGCCTGCAGGTTTGTCCTCCGGCAGAGAATATCCTGGACCTCAGCTAGCTCAACGCTTCGGTCGGCGGATTTATCCAGTTTATTGCCAACTATCACGATGGCAGGCGCCGTGACTTTACAATGAGCCATGAACCGCGCAAACCACTCACGCACGCTTAGAAGCGACTCGTAGTTGGTGATATCGTAAACAAAGACTGCCACATCGGCGCCTCGGTAGAAGGCCTGCGAGATGGAGTTAAATCGCTCTTGTCCCGCGGTATCCCATACCTGAAGGTACACTTTTTTTGGAGAATCAGCATTCGCATTATCATATATGCGGTCGGTTCCATTGGGGGTTTGTTCAAGAGCTTCACCCGACAGGGCGAAATCCTCCAGTTGATCTGGTTGTCCGGTTCTAAATTCCTTCCTGAATTCCGTTCTAGATTCCGTTCTGAATTCCGTTCTGGATTCCGCTCTAATGTCACCTGCTTCGTTGTGGGGGATCCAGAGCGTGGTAGTCAAGTAGTCTGCGCCGATCGTGGCCTTGTAGGCACCCGAAAAGATATGGTGCACGAGCTGCGATCGTAGACAAGTCTTGCCCACTCCCAGGTCGCCAAGAAGCACGACCTTTAGCGTCGGTGTGTATGGATCAGGGGAAGCTGAGCCTGGAGTTATGGCGGACTTGGCCGGTAGTTGGGCCATGGTAGAAGAGTATTCAGACTCGCACTCCATCTAGCGCGGCTGCCCAGGTGCGCCGCCTGAGCAACTGCCGTGACAACCACGACACAGGAAGCCAATATATACATTTATATGGAGCCAATAAATATGGAGCCAATATATATATGGAGCCAATATATACATATATGGAGCCAATCATGGTGTGCACAAACTCATGTAGTCCACAAAACAAAAAAAAAAATGGTATTTATATCACTTACCTCAAGTCTCCATGGGCTCCATTAGGCTGCGAGCTTCATTAGGCTGCGAGCTCCAGGCTGCGGACTCCAGACTGCGGACTCCAGACTGCGGGCTCCAGACTGCGGGCTTAGACGATGCTCCAATGTGACTTCACACGTGACCGCCTTTGCTATATCCGCGCGGACACAGACCTGACCACCACATCCTCTACTAGCATGAAGGTATACTACATTGGCATCTTCAAGGTCGGCGAAAAGGCCGTGGAGTTGTCTTCCGCCAGCGATCTCCTGCAGTTCTCGTTCTTCGAGCGCAGCTCCGTGGCCCAGTTCATGACCTTCTTCTCCGAAACCGTCTCCCAAAGAACCCCTGCGGGCCAGAGGCAGTCCATAGAGGAGGGCAACTACGTGGGCCACACCTACACGAGGTCCGAGGGCTTGTCGTGTGTCTTGATCACCGATAAGGAGTACCCCGTCAGGCCTGCTTACACGTTGATCAACAAGATCTTGGAGGAATACTTATCGCTCCACCCCGCCAGCCAATGGAGCAACGTCACAGCTACAAACAGCACGTTAGCTTTCGACAAGTTGGATGTGTACTTGAAGAAATACCAGGACCCCAGCCAGGCCGACTCCATCATGAAGGTGCAGCAGGAGTTGGACGAAACCAAGATTGTTTTGCACAAGACCATCGAGAGTGTCTTGCAGAGAGGCGAGAAGTTGGACTCTTTAGTCGACAAGTCCGAGGCCTTGTCGTCGTCATCACGGATGTTTTACAAGCAAGCCAAGAAGACCAACTCGTGCTGCACGATTGTTTAGGTACTTCTTCCACCGTTGCTTGAACGTGAAGCTTTAATAATGTCTGTCTCGAAGCTGCACGTGACGAAAACTGACCCGGCAATTTCTTTCGTTAGTCACTTCTGAGTCATAATATCTAGTATCATGCGCTAGAATTGCTTATCCGTCAATACACTTCATACTATGAGCTGTAAACTACGTACACTTTACGTCCCATCACGAACAAACTTAGTGTTGATTCTGTATTGTCATTTTTTAGATCTATGTAAGAAGACTTTTGTAGCTCTTAAGCGTCTGTTGAGGTCTATTATGTTCGTGTCCATAGCACCAGGATATGTCAAATATCCAGCGGCACTGCAGAGGTCAAAAACGTCTACGCTTTCGATAACTTCACAGCTTCAAACGCCTTGAGAAGCTTGCGCCGCGCACCCAACGCCTTGACTCCCCGTGCTTCCAAGTCTTCGTCGGTCAACTCCACCAACTCCTCCCAGTAGATATCCTTCAAACAATCGGTGTACTTGTGCAAGCGAAGCAACTTCAACCATGCAGGAATGTTGGCCAACAAGTCGGGGCTGGAGATCTCAGGAGGCATTGAAGAGTTACCGTTGGCCATAGATGTCAAAGGAGTGGATGGTCCGGACATTTTGCCATTTGGAGATACCACATCTTTTCCAGCCAGGGCCATGGTAGAGTACTTTTGCACCACAGGCACCAGAGACGAGTTGCCTTGCCTGTTGAGAGATTCCTCGAACGCCACTGCACTGTGAACACGGTTGTTCGCGTTCAGCGCCTGGTTGTGGACGTTTTGTTGAGGGTGGTGCGCAACATGATTGTTTTTGCGCGAGTCCAACGCCACACGAGAGTTGATGGTTGCTAAAGCACCCAACTTGTTGGTGGCCGAAATATCGATGTTGTCACTTGCATACGAAAGGGGCAGGTTCGAAGCGGCTGCCAACTGCAAGAAGTTTGTTTTTTCGTACAAGTGGGACGTGGGAGAGCGACGGTCCGAAGCAGTATTCTGGGCCTGGTTTTGGGGCTGGAAGCGGTTGTTCAACGTAGGGTCGGCCAGCTTGGGGCGTTGCACCTTTGACTCAAACAAGTGCGAGCGGAAATTGTTGGTCTTGGGCTTAGGTTGCACCAAGCCTGTATTCTGCGAGCCCGTGCGCATGGAATCGTCAATGGACAAAGATTCCATGTCGTTGACGAAATCAGGCTGGTACATGAAGTTCTTGGTGTACTGCAGAGAGTGCAAGCCTGGGTTCAACGGACCTTGCATGGCGCCGTTACCATTTTGGAGTGTCAAGTGACTCTGCAATTTGGACTTCATCGTAAGCAAAATGTCAAATGGCAAGTGGTTGCACCAGTAGTCAAGCATGGAAATGGTTTCCTGGGGGCTCAAGTTTTCGATCCAGTTGGTGAACAGAATAATGTCCAGGTAAAAGTTGGACGAGGGCTTATTGCGAGGCATGGTCAGGTTTTGCTGGCGCAGCAACAACGAAGGAAAATCGTTGACCGACTGAGGCCGGTTGGGAATCGAGTTCAATGTAGGCACAAGCCCAGAGCCCTGGCTTCCCAATAACGAATGCGTTGATGGAGACATGGCTCTTTCCCTGGCCAAAGAGTCCTGCATTATACCACCTCCCAAACTCAGGTTCATCTGAAGACCGTAGTTGACCGCATTCGGCGTGGCCATGGTCCTCTGGCTTCCCGAGAGAACACGATTTTGCAGGCCCGACAGCATGCTATCGTCAGGGGTGTTGGAGTAGCTCAAGTCCAAGTCCAAATCTGCTTTCAAGGCCTCGAATTCCTGTTGCAAATTGTAACCCACGCTCTGGTTGCGCTCAGACTGGAAGTTCTGGGGCTGGTTTTCATTCACGTTCTGTTGGAAGCTACGAAGATCGCCTTCGCCGGGACTTGGTGACAACATGATTGGGCGTTCCAGGTATGCCTTGTAGTTAGAGAACTCGTTTGCCATGGTGGAAGTGAAGATGGCAGATGTTGAAACTTTGAGTTCTGCCTTTGAACCAATACTCTTAAGTACAGATTTCAGTAAACTTAGTACACTTAGTACACTTAGTACACTTAGTACACTTAGTACACTTAGTACACTTAGTACACTTAGTACACTTAGTACACTTAGTACACTTAGTACACTTCAGTAAACTTCAGTAAACTTCAGTAAACTTTAGTACACTCCAGTACACTATCAGTACCCTAGTACCTGTAAGCGTTTTATAAAACCACTTTATTTTACCTCTGTACGTATTTTAAAACGTTTTCAGAGATTTTTTGCCTTGTGCGTTCACTTTGCCTGAAGTGAATAGCCACCTGGAGTAGGTCAAAAGCGAGGGATTTTGCTCGAAGTTGCCTAAGACACAGGAGAGAAAGTTGACTCTTGCAGCGTGGGAAGTCTCTCGTATAGATAGACGGACCAACGCAGATTTTGTGCGGAGTGTGTTCCCCAGTATGGATCAGGAAAAGAATGGGGATTGGGACAGAAGATATTCGCAGTCTCATCGAGTTCTTGCTAGTCACGTGCTCGTGAGCACGTGCTTTTTACCGCGCACGTTCCTAGCCTGTGACTGCCAGCCAGTCACTGCTAACTAAGCACTGTGAGAGGATAAGTATGACAAGTAAGAGGATGTGTAGTATAGAAGTATTTTCTTTTAGGAATAAAGATATAAATATAGAGATATAGAGATATAGAGATATAAAGATATAAAGATATAAAGATATAAAGATATAAAGATATAAAGATATAAAGATATAAAGATATAAAGATATAAAGATATAAAGATATAAAGATATAAAAAGATGTAAAAATAGAGAAGAGTGTCTGATGTCAGAATACAGTCTTTTTCAAAATTATTCATACCAGTGCGACAAAATTATTTATACCAGTGCGACAAAAATATTTATACCAGTGCAACAAAATTATTCATACCAAATGGCATAATGTTTCACACCTACTTTTAATAGATTTCAGTAATCAGATATTTTATATCTTGCTGATTGCTATTACATTCTATCTTGGAGTCTTCCAATCAATGGCCAAACGGACAAAACTAAATAGTTTCCATGTTAAGCTGTGTATTAAAACTTGTATTTGGTTTGATAATTTTGAAAGATTGGTTTGATAATTTTGAAAGATTGGTTTGATAATTTTGAAGGATTGGTTTGATATTTTGAAATATTGGTTTGATATTTTGAAATATTGGTTTGATATTTTGAAATATTCGTTTGAATAATTTTGTCGCACTAGTTCGAACAATTTTAAAAAACACTGTATCAGACATTCAGATCACACATCACAGATCAAAAATATTATATTACTTAAATCTAAATTTCTACTTGCAATGTATGCTAGAATGTAGTTGAATGCAAATCTATAAGTCTATTGTCGCTATGATGCTTCTGCTCTCGCCAACCAATACCGTTTGTTCTCCATCACAATCTCTGCGGTATACTGCAATTGGGGAAACTGCTCCACTATGCTATTGAACAAGCCCTCTGCAAACGTCTGGATAAAGAAAATCTGGCCCTTGTGGATATTGGGCGAACCTTCCAAGATATCCTTCAACTCCATGGGCAACTTTTGGTACGTGGCGTCGATATCGAAACTGGCGCCCTTGCCAAGGATGTTTTCTAGAATCTCCACCTCTTCGAATTCTCTGGACAAAACCAGCGCCCACTGCGCGGAGATGCGAAGCGGCCTGGTCACGTTGGAAATATCCGCACACTTAATGAGCACCGAGCAGATCAAGTGCACTTGCTCGAGCAGCTCCTGCGGGTTTGTTCCGAGCGGAAACTCTTTGAGCTTGTTGATGTACTCGAAATGCTCTGCCATGTCTGTGGCCAAAATGCTGGTGCTGATGAGACTCTTGAGATTGCCGTTGTCTCCGATACTTGTCTGGAGAAGGCTGGGCCAGTTGATGCTCAAAATCTTATTGATGAAAATGGTAGCGTGGAACAGCTCAAGTACCGAACGGCCACCGTATATCTGCGATGTGGGTGCAGAATATTTGATCATGAATGCGTTAGTGACTCCTGGATGGCCCACATCGTGGCCCAATGCAGATACCAACAAGCCCAAGCTTTGGATGGGGCTTAGGAGCGCCAAATTCTCATCTTTCGCGGACTCTTTGGCTGCACTAGATGCCACCAATTCCGCACACGAAATAAAGTCTCGTTGGCCTTGAATGGTCGGAAGCTCGCAGGCCCGTGCATCAGTTTCCATTTGCTCGAATTCGGGCAAGCACCCGAGTTTGACGAGAAAATGGAAACATGCTTGGGTCACGTCTGCAGCGTGGCGAAAATTGTGGAAAGGATTGCCATTTTTGTAGGTATCCCTTGTCATAAAAATCATACCGAGAAGCTCATTGGGCAGAAGAAGCTGCAAGTCAGAAGGCGCGTCCAAAGACTTGATATAGTTAATGGCGTGCCCTAGAATGAGGTACATGCAATATAGCAAGTCGTCGTTAGACAATTCGTGGGACGGAAATGCCCAGTGGCCAACACAGTGGCATAGCTTTTGGAAATTCTGTTGCGTGGAGGTTTCTAGCAAAGAAAGAAAATCTATGCAGCGCACAATGACATTTTTCAAATGAATCACATCCTTTTCTGTAGCATGCGACATGCTTGCCTGGTGGTAGAGCACAAAAGACATTGAGGTGACAATGTCGGAGATCTGGACTTGAACCTTGGTCAAGATGGAGTTGTGCTCGGCATAGAAGTCGTTGATATTGATGCCCGTGCCGGTCCACGTGGCCACCCTGGAGATTCTGCATTTGAGAAGATGGTTGATTTTTTCGATGGCTGCATTGAGCTCGGCCATGGAAGTTTCATTCTTCAAGTCGTCGAACGAAATCACAATCAAGTTCATATGACCGAAGAAATAGCGAAGAAGTAGCACTTTCTCGGAAAAGCTCAAGTAGTCGAGTTCTGTAAGCGCTTTATTCTCAGCAGGAACCGAATCTTCTAGAACAACAACCGTGGCCACATCTACATCCTGTTCCTGGTTTGCCTTCTTGAAGAAAACCTTGAGGAGAGGCGCCAAGGAAGTCAAGTGGCGGGGCGTCCGAGCGTCGATAGGGAATGGTGACTCATAAGAGTTGTTTAGTGACACATAGTAAACCAGGGCCATTGTGAAGGTTCTGTCCTGAAGAAGCCTTGAACTTCGAAGTATGGAAGTAGATTATAGTAGTCTGTATTCTGGAGAGTCTGTATTCTGGAGAATCTGTATTCTTGAGAATCTGTATTCTGGAGAATCTGTATTCTGGAGTCTGTATTCTGGAGAATCTGTATTCTTGAGTGACTGAACAGCTTGAAATCTCGAGACTAAACAGTCTTTAGTCAGAACAGTCTTAGTACAACCTTCAACAGCCTTCAGCCTTCAGCCCAATATACAGTATCTTAAAGGCCAAATTTGGTGCTTCCCTGAGTAGTAGCAGTTCACAGATGGTGCAGCCAGGTATCAGCGCTTGATATAGGTGAGCCAGTGATTCAGGATGGACCTCAGTAGTAGGAAACAGACACCGTGAGACCGCTAGCGCCACGTAGAAAAGGCAGACAAAACGAGGGGGACGGAGGATGCAGGAGCAGATTGTAGGCCTGGAAGACGGGGCGCAGATCCGGCGGAAGGAGAGCTTTTCTGGCAAGGTAGGCTAAAGAAAAAGTGGTTGTGAATGTAGAAGTGCGTAGCGAGCAAAAGCGCAATTATAGAAACACGTTCCTGCACACAGCCCGCATACGCGCGCCGGTGCATTGTTCAGTTCGGCCGCGAGTGTAGGAAGCCGTTGGAATGGGCCGGCCAAAGCTAAAAGATCTTCGGTGTGAGAGCTGAAGGAGGGTGGGGATACACGCATATTCGAAATGCTTACTATTGCACAGGAATGTGGCTGCACGAACATACACTGTGCAGGCCCGTGTCCATCTGTGCAGGTGCCTCGGCTTCGAGTGCTTGACGGCTTGACGAGCAGGTCCGCACACTATCACTATCTATGGTTATCAGTGGCCGCACTAAGAAAAGTGAAGTGCACTAACAAAAGTAGAACTGTAGCGCGGTACAGGAAGTAGCAGTATAATAAGCACTATAGGAAGTAGCAATATAGGAAACAGTATAGGAAGTAGCAGTATAAGAAGCACTATAGGAAGCACTATAGGAAGTAGCAGTATAAGAAGCACTATAGGAAGCACTATAGGAAGCACTATAGGAAGCACTATAGGAAGCACTATAGGAAGCACTATAGGAAGTTGCACTATCGTTAGGACTTTTGTGAAGTGGTCGAGTAATACACCAGGCTGAAAACTAGTGTTTCGAAAAATGCTTCAAATTACAGCTTCACTATCATTTTATCTTTACGAAGGCTGACTGAACTTCGACCTTTACCAACTTCAATAACTTGTCAGAAAGATATAGTCTTATTGCCAAAACCAGTCTCCATTTGAGATTCTGTAAAGAAGCTCTCCCGATTAAGTCATCAAGAGGATACCAGTTCAATCAGTATTAATTAAGCATCAATTAAGCTTCAATAAATTAAGCTTCAGTCAGCTGAAATCTCATCCTGATTCCAACAGTCATCAGCGGGCCACTATCGTATATGCTATCAATGCCGTAGCCAAGCATGTCACAGCTATTATCAAATACCACATGCGTTGCTGGTGGTTGAGCCGGTCGTACTCCTCAAATTGCTTGCACACATCGTCTAGAATGGCCAACTTTTCCTTCATGGAGCCCAGAAAAACAGCCTTACAGCCTTGAATTCTCTCTCGTGCTCCATTCACCCGCTCCGCTAGCACCTCCAAACTATTTCGTAGCACATGTACCTTTTCCATGCTTGCCTCCAATCTCGTTCGGTACTTGCCCTTGGCTACAACCAAGCTCTGCCTCAACTGCTGGTAGATTTCGTCCACCTTGGCCGTTTCTTGTTGGATATACTCCCTCACCTGCTCCAATTCCATTTCGCTAGAGTTCTGCTCTGCATGTAGCCCATGGCTCCGGCCCGATGCCTGTATGGCATTTCCTAATGCCTCGTCCACCTGCGAGAGTGTTATGCTGGTACCGCCACGATCTAGATTGATGAGTTTTTCGGCGGTATTTTCGGAAAAGCCCACGTTCCGGTCGTTCCAGACATACCGAAGTTTGCCGTGGGCGATTTTCTCGTCGATGGGCGCTTGTAGGGCAGACTTTTCGATGTCTAGCACCAAAGGGCCATCTTCTTTGGGGTCCACATCATTCAACTGCGTAAATGAAGAGTTTGACCGTAAATTTACCTGGCTAAATGACCCCTGAATGTCTGTGTAGCTGCGCTGCTTGCTCTTGGCCTCCTTCTTGTAGAACTCCTCCACAAGGTTCTTCTTAATGGATTTGTCTGCTGACCCATCGAAGCTCTGGTGTCGCGATCGGGCCGCTTCGGGCGTGGGCACGGGGGAGTAAGATTTCCGAAGCTTGGGGCTAGGCAAGAGCCCGGGCGCTAGAAACGCAGAAGAGACACCGCTATTGCTCATGATGCTACCCCAGAGAGATGCGAGGTGTAATGACGTGAGACACCTGTACATCTGAAAAACACTGATACTGCACGCATGGTATGCAGAACAATAGATAACTACCAGGGTATAAAGTATGAGTTAGGATGTAGGGATTGAGAAGATTGAACTGGACAAATTGTGAATATTAGGATAGTAGCATATAATCTACTATTATATGTTGTGATATCATGGGGAAATATGAGGAGAAGGGAAGTGAGGTGAAGAAAGTAAAGAGGTAAAGAGGTAAATAGGTGAAGAAAGTAAAGAGGTAAAGAGGTAAAGAGGTAAAGAGGTAAAGAGGTAAAGAGGTAAAGAAAGTAGAGAAAGTAGAGAAAATTAAGGAAATAAAGGAAATAAAGAAAGTAAAGAAAGTAGAGAAAATTAAGGAAATAAAGAAAGTGAGGGAGGAAAGGAAGTAGAGGAAGTAAAGAAAATTAAGAAAATAAAGAAAGTAAAGAAAGTAAAGAAAGTATTAGCAGATAGTAGAGTATTAGTAGAGCATAGAGTATTAGTAGAGCATAGAATATTAGTAGAGAGTAGAGTATTAGTAGAACATAGATTATTAGTAGAGTATTAGTTAAATACTAAAAATTTATTTCTTTGGGTACGTTTACACTGTGTAATTGTGTTCTGTTCGTTGATACCCTCTTCAAGGGGATCCTATCTTATATGACTTAGTGTGAGGAGTGGCTCTATATTTCAAAGTGGTCACCCAGTTTCAGGCGAGCAGTGAGATAGAAATTAGAATCCTGGGTTTCAAACTGTGGTAGCCTGAAATAATATCAGCTAGGCTCTAATCTCCACAGGGGTAGCATACCTGGACCTAACAGTAGATGATAGTGAATAGTATAGAAGTGAATAGTATAGAAGTGAATAGTATAGAAGTGAATAGTATAGAAGTGAATAGTATAGAAGTGAATAGTATAGAAGTGAATAGTATAGATGTATGGTGAATAGTTTAGAAGTATGGTGAATTACTCAAATGGTACCACACTTATTATTAATAGTTTTCAATGTATCCACAAAATTCTGTTAAGTAGGCAAGTTTCTGGTCTGGGAACCTGATCAGGCTAATGTGCTCCATCTCAAATTGGCATGAGGCAAGGTTAGATCCATTCTAGTTGACATCCACTCGAACCAGGCTAAATTGTGTATATAGAAATCTATACATAGAGATTCCAACAGTGCCTATTTTTGCCTTAAAATACACCAGACACACAACTGCTGAGTGCTAGATAAGATGAAGTAGGTAAGCATGAATGCAAACAACTTTAAAGTCCAGAAGTTCTCAGAATGTAGAGAGCAGAAGTACTAGTGTGGTAAATAAAAAGACAAAGACTCGTATACAAAATGGACTAATCAGTCTTTTGTCTGAATATTCATATCATCACTGCATTCTTCTCTTGACTCCCCTCTGACCTTCTGGAGTTTCTACTGGATGGCACTTTGAATACGCTTGCTTGTGAGAGATTACACTATTTAATTATTTGAAAAATATCATCTCCAGCTCTAGTATTTTGGAGTCAGGTGTTCCACGGCTTTTGCAGTCATTTATGGTATCGCTGGCTGCTCGTGTGTGCAGGAAGAGAATTTGTAAGTACAGTGTTTATCAAAATTACTTACCAGTGCGAGAAAATTATCAATCAGTGTCAATTATCAAACCAGTGTCAATTATCAAACCTAATACAAGTTTTAATTTCCAAGATAACATGAAAACTACTTTAATTTTTTCCGTTTCGACCGTTGATTGGAAGACTCCAATAATAGAATGTAATAGCAATCATGAAATTTCTGATTACTGAATTCTAAAAAAGTTGGTGTGAAACATTGTGCCATTTTGTTTGAAGCATTGTGCCATTTTGTTTGAAACATTGTGAGAAGTGGTATTGAAATATTGGTTTGAATAATTTTATCGCGCTGGTTTGAATAATTTTGACGCACTGGTTGATTTAGTTGCACTTTTTGACGCACTGGTTAATTTTGTCGCACTGGTTAATTTTATCGCACTGGTTAATTTTATCGCACTGATTTGAATAATTTTGAAAAACACTGTACGGCCCAAAACATTGCAATTTAGCAGTTTTGTTTATTGTTTGTAATGTTTGAAATATTAGTTGATTTGTTGAATATATTTGATTTGTTGAAATATATTTGATTTGTTGAAATATATTTGATTTGTTGAAATATATTTGATTTGTTGAATATATTTGATTTGTTGAATATATTTGATTTGTTGAAATATATTTGATTTGTTGAAATATATTTGATACTCAGTATCGCTCAGAGGTTTAGGACCTCGGAGATGATAACCTCTAAGTAGATTAGGCGATGGTTCAAGATGTGAGGTAGTTCAGCGAGTGTGAAACTTGGAGATGTATGTGATTTTGTATGGATAGATATATAAGCGAGTTGTTCTGCGTCAGAAAGACTAGCCCGTGCTTTTTCATGGTAGTTTGGTCAGTATAAAAGAACAATTGTCTAAATATAAAATATCTGATTACTGATTCTATTAAAAGTTGGTGTGAACATTATGCCATTTGGTATGAATAATTGTGTCGCACTAGTTTGAATATTTTGAAATATTGGTATAATTTTCTCGCACTGGTATGAATAATTTTGAAAAATACTGGTTATAATAAGCATATGACAACTACTTTAGTTTTGTCCGTTTGACCGTTGATTGGAAGACTCCAAGAATAGTATAAGATCACGTCCAGATATAAAATATATAATTACTGAAATCTATTAAAAATTGGTGTGAAACATTTGGTTTGAATAATTTTGTCCTGGTATGAATAATTTTGAAAAACAGGGTAGTGCGACAAAATTATTCAAACCAATATTTCAAATTATTCAAACCAAATAAAAGTGTTCTATAAATATTATGGAAACTAGTTCAGTTTGGCCTTTTGACCCTTGATTGAGAGACTCCTAAATGTATACATGAGGCAATTTTGATTTTAATTCCAAAATATTGAACTCTATGAAAGTTGGTTTTACACATTTCATCATTTGGTGTGAAAGATTGAGCGGAGTGGTCTGAATCTTTTGAGAATTGTTTGATTTGTTGAAATATATTTGATTTGTAATATATTTGATTTGTAATATATTTGATTTGTAATATATTTGATTTGTAATATATTTGATTTGTAATATATTTGATAATTTGCTGAAATACTGTCTGTAATATACTTTAATGGTGTTTATTTTTTGATTGTTATGTCCCCAAGCCCGCCCTCACATGGTTTCTTATCTTCTCATGGTGATAATTAAAAAAAACGGATACTATTGTACTTTCGATGCAATCAGCATGAATGAAAAAAAGAAGAATTAGTTTTGTTCAAAAAAGACTTCAAGTGTCAGAAATATCGATCAAATATGTGCTCTCTGGAGAGCTCCATAAAATCACAATACTCCATTGCGAGAACGCCTAAGAAACCAAGCTACCAACAAGTAACAATTCCAATAATAACCCAATAAATGACTCAGAGTCCAAAAAGGCTCAGAGTTCAATAACCCAATACCCAAAGTTCAATAACCCAATAAAAAGTCCCCAGTTTGAAAGCATCAATACATCCTGAATATCCAATCCTTTCACAGTTGATATCCCTGTTTACTCAAATTCGAAATCAATCACCCAGTTGTTCTCCTGGATCCGGGTATCCACCAACCTCAAGTACTTTGACATCGCATCCATCCTCTTTCGGAGCTTTGTTGCATCAAGATTGGACTTTTTCTTCACATCGTCTATTGAATCTCTGGGACCAATCAGTGCTCCTGTTAAAAATATCTTGTAGCTTCGAATATCATACGAAAGCCGATCTCTTTCGACCAATGCCTCCATCACGGATTTGGTGGACGTCGTCACTTTTTTGGACACAGAATTACTTTCGGTGTCTCCGATGGCCATGATATCCTTGATGTTATCGTAATATGAGGCGTACGTGACAGTATTTTCCATGTTAGCTCTGTTGATTGCCACATTCAAGCGGAGCAACTTAGCCGCGAGCGCATCATATCCTTGTAAGGTCGAGTACACCTGGGTGGAAGGGTCTTCGCCATCCTCCACTATAGTTTCTTCCCGAACCCTGTCTTTCAATCTTGAGAGTTGGATTTCATAATCCACCTTCAATCTTAGCGCCTCTGCCAACTTCATGGTAGAGAATAGGTTGTTGCTTGTAGAGTAGATGCTTGTTGATGCTTGTTGCTAGTAGTGCTTGTTGATGCTTGTTGCTAGTAGTGCTTGTGGTTTTTGCCAGTGGCAAATCTGAGTAGTGATAATTTTTTAAAAGAAGGGGGAAAAGCCCCATATTTATAGTGGAAAAAGACGTGTTTCATGAGGCGGGGAAATGTGCGGACTGCACTTGTCATCTTTTGGTTGCAATATATGTTGACATGCAGTACATTCGTAATCTCAAGCAATGAAGAGCCATGCATGTTGGAGAAGTCACATTCTAGAAGATGCATCATTTCTTATTCTAATAGGGAGGTGACAGCATCTAGAGACGTGTAGATTTATACACAGAAGAGGAAGTCTGGTAACAAGGACATAAGTATTCAGAGGATATGATAAATTATCAATGCATTAAGTAAACCAGATTCATAGAATACAAGTAAATGCAACTAGTGTTACAAGAAATTATGAAACTGTTCTTTTACATGCAGATGTATGTACTGAGCAACTATAGATTGATTGGTCAAGCTTGACGGAATGCAGGGTGGGTGAGAAGAGTCAGACGGTCTGAGTCATTTTGAAGAGGGGATTGTAGATGAATTTGCAGATGAGTCATTTTAGAAAGAGAGTGCAGATGAATTTGCAGATGAGTCATTTGAAAAAGAATTTCAGTTCTGAACATTTTGCTATCAGCCATTTGGTGCTTGCAAGAATTCCCGTGAGAAATTCCTGTACTACAACTCCATACATCCTCCTTCCTAGTATCAGTACACTATAACAAAGCTCTTTTTTAATGTTATCCTTCTTTTTATTATCCTTACCAACAGATCGACTAATATTTAATTGGCTGAACCTCGGCCACCTGCTCCAGACGTGATGAGACTCATGGTCTCGTCACTCAACTCCACCTCAGCCAAACCACGCCCGCGCCCCGTGGGTGCAGGCAAAAAACCAATCTTCACCAAGTAGCTGATGTAGATGCCCACCACATCCTCCACAACTCCCCTACCTTTGCTCACGTCTTGGTGGGAAAGCGGAATGTCATCTTGCAATGCAAACACTGCATTCTCATCATCCAACTCGGGCGCCTTGGTGTCCTGGGGTAAGTTATCGAGAACAAAGTGCAACAATGGGAACAACGCCGAGCTCTTGGCTTCTTCCACAACGTACTTCTCGAGTGATGCCTTCCACACTGGGTAGTCCTCGCGCTTCACATCGTACCCATAGGTCTTTAAACTTCCCACAAATTCCGTGTAGTTGATTCTTGGGTGGCCGGTCACGTGCGCCACGGCCAAATACTCTTTCTGTGGAGGATGAAGAGCTGTGGCCACCACTACCCGAGCCACATGATCCACCGGCACCATGTTGATGGTGTTGGTGATATCGGGGTACAGGCCCAATTCTGCACATCCCTTCAAGAGTCTTAACAAAAAGTCATCTGTGTTAGAAGCCCCGGTCTTGGAGTATCCAGTCACATACCCAGGTCTCGTGATGCACCCCTTCAAACCTCGTTCTCCAGCCTTTCTGATGATGTACTCTGCAGCCCACTTGGATTGGCCATATCCAGTGCCCAAGCCCGTGGAAGATCCCATCAAATCATCACTTTCCGCGATGCCAGCCAATCCCTTGGCCGTGAATTCATCCGAGGCATTAAAGTAGTATTCAGTATCGAGCGTTGAAGTCGACGACACGAACGAGAAGTACTTGGGCTTGCCTGTGGAGCACAAGTTCATCACATTGATGGTACCAATGACATTCGCATCTCTCAAAGTGGAGTATGGATACACCCAATGCACCATGGCTCCGTTGTGAATGATGACGTCCACAGAATTAGCCAATTCGTCCCAGGCCAAAGTATCCAAACCAAACTGTGGCTTGGACAAATCTCCCAAGACAATCTCAATGTTCTTGGTCCATTGCTCATCCCAAATTCCGTAGGTTTTTCCTGCCTTTCTTATTCTCTCAAGCCCAGCTTCTTTCGAGCTGGCTCTGGCATGCGCATAGATCTTGAATTTGCACTCTGGGCGAGATGTAAGAAGGTCCTTCACAATGAAAGATCCAAGGAATCCCGTGACTCCTGTCACGAAAACGTTGATTGTCTTTGCAAAGTCCAAACCCTGCAATGAAGGGTAGGATTCCTTCAATGCTGAAACTGACAACTCTTTGGCATCGTCAAAATACGATTTCTCATTCTCCATAGGCTCCACAGCTACTGCATTCGAGCCATTGGCAAACTCAACAGAGTCGCCTTTGATGAAGCGGCTCACTTCTTGAGCAAATGCCTCCAAAGTGGGGTTTTTAAAGATCACGCCCAATGGAATCTCCACATTCAATGTTTTTCTCAACTCGAAAATCATGCTAGTTCCCAAAATGGAGTGGCCGCCCAAATCAAAGAACGAGTCATCCTTGGCAATGGTTGGCGGCTTGTTTGGCAAGACATTGTACCACAAGTCCCGAATTTGCGTCTCCAATTGAGTAAGGTTCTGTTCCTCAGTATTGGCTCCGGATATTGCTGACGTCAAGCTGGCCACGGCTTCCAACTGCACCGTATCAGGGAATGGCAACTTGGGCTTGTCCACTTTTCCATTTGGATTGAGAGGTAACGACTTCAAAGGAACAATGATGGTGGGAATAGCATAGCTAGCCAATCTCTTCTTCAAGTATTTCTTGATATCCTTGATCAAAGGCCCATAAACTGCCAAGCCATTGACGACAGGATCGTCGTGCTCCTCCACTTCATCCTTGAGAGCGTTCAACTCAGCACAGTCTTTGGGCACAATGTATGAGATCAACACCTGCTCTTCAGATTTGTCTCTTCTCACAAGCGTGCAGTTCTCTCTGACCAATGGGTGCTGTGACAAGTGGGTGTCAATCTCCCCCAACTCAATCCGGAAACCTCTGATTTTCACCTGGTCATCTGCTCTACCGCAACACTCCACATTTCCGTCTGGTAAGTAACGGCCCAAATCTCCAGTTCTGTAAAGACGATCCCTGGGTCCAAACCATGCAGCTTCTCTCCATGGAGCTTGCTCTGGCGTCTTGTTTTTCTCGTCCTGCGCGATCCAAACGGCTGGGTCCACATACCAGTTTGTGACAAACTTTTCTTTGTTCAAATCCGGCAAGCCTCTGTAACCCTCGGATAAACCCGCGGCTCTCACGTAGATTTCTCCGATTTCTCCCACACCACAAGTCTGCGAGGTGTCGTTGCGGTTCACCACCAATAATTGCACGTTGCGCATTCCGGTTCCTGCAGGCATGACATCCTTCAAGTTCTTCAAGTAGTTAGAATTAGCGCTTCTGCTCTCGATTTCAAAGTACGACACTGCTCTCTGGGTTTCCGTGGTACCGTACATGTTGACAATGTACACATTTTCGGCCAATGTCTGCAAACGAAGACAATCTCTCTTGGTCAAAATGTCACCCACAAAGAACGCATGGTGTAAGGCTGGAAATGGTGTGGACGCCTGTGCACTCAACAATTGGCCCATGGCAGGGGTTAAGTGCGTAACAGTAGCACCATACTCTGCCATCCAGTCGGCCAATTTACCTGGGGTACCGATGTCGTCAGCAGTAGGAACCAATAACTGAGCACCAAGGAACAAGGGCGTGAACATATCTCTCTGAATGGGGTCATGGGCGATTCCAGACAACATGGTGAATTTATCGTTGGACGATAAACCAAAGCGCTTGGCCATCCATGGAAAGTAGTAGGCCAATGAGTAGTGGCGGCCCAAAACTCCCTTGGGAATACCCTCAGAACCCGACGTGAACGAAAGTGTAGGGTTGTTGTCCGGACCAACCACAACACCAGTGGGGGTATCTTTGTAGGATTGGTATTGGTCCAAGCAGTCAGCACAGGATCCCAAAGACCCACCAAACAAAGATCCGTCTGCATTGATTCTCAATTGAGGAATCTTGGACACCACACTCAACTCAGTGTCGATATAGTCCTCCACCAACTTGTCCAAAACTCCAGCCTTTTCAATGCCAATCAAACCCTGTGGCTTGGCAACGGAAAGATAGATATTCTGCCTGGCAGGAGGATAAGCAGGGTCAATGACGGAGAAGGTGGCACCGGCCTTCAAGACTCCCATGACTGCTACCATCAAGTCCACGCCTCTGTAGGCATAGATCATCACAATATCGCCCTTCTTGATGCCTGTTTCCTTCAAGTAGTTGCCCACAATGTTCGAGGCTTGGTTGATTTGCTTGTAGGAAAACGTCCGGGTTTGCGAGCTGGGGTCCTGGAACGACTTGGTCTCCACCACACAGGTGCGGTCAGGAAACTTCAAGGCATTGTCCATGAAAATGTCCTGGATGGCGCCACGAAACCCGGACCAGTCCAAATCCACGGTGGGATCTGGCAAATTTGCCTTTTGGGACTCGGTGGTCAATGGGATTTTGGTGATCTGGAGGTCAGGCTCGCGGTCGGCCATGGAGCAGAACTGCGCAAACTGGTCCACGAAAATGTCCACTCTTTCGCTCCTATATAGCAAGGAGTTGTAGTAGATTGAGAAGTCGCCATTTTCCGCCACAAAAATGGCCAAGTCCCGTACAGAGCCTTCCACCGACGTCTCCAACTTTTGCGAGTCACGTGCATGTTGGTAGGAGAGCTTGAACAACGGCGGAAGCGAGTCCAACTTTTTCTCCTGCTTGATTGCTGCAGCCACGTCGTTCAAGCTGTGGTACTGCACCTTCAACTGGTTGCCAGCATATTCCTTTTCCACGGCGTCCTTCAATTGAGCAAAGCTCATTTTGGGGTCCACATTCACCCGCACCACAAACGCTTCGCCTGAACCATGTGCATCCGTAGCGATGATAATATCGTCATCTCCTGATAAGCGGTAAACCAAAGCGGCAAAAGCTGCCAATCCGGAAAGAAACGTGGGGGGTTGGGGGAGCTTGAAAGTCTTTGTGGCCTCGACGGAGCGGTTGTTCAAGGGCTTCAAGAAGTCATGTGGCAACACCGACAACGTAGGGTTGTCCAAGTACTTGACCCAGAAATCCATTGCAGTTAAGGATGATTAGAGAAGCGAGGAGTAGTCAGGAAATGGTGGGGATTTGGCGTTGCGGGTTTTCGCGGAGTGGAACAAGGCATCCTGGAGCTATGAGTCACCTCACGTGATGATAACGAGATGCTGCTAGACTCGTGCACCATACCAGAGAAACTAAGTACAGTGATTTTCAAAATTATTCAAACCAATACTTTAAAAACAATCTTTTAAACCAAATAATGTTTCACACCAACTTTTAGTAGTCAGTGATCAGGAATTTTATATTTGGACGATTGCTTATGTATTCCATTTTTGGAGATCAACGGTGGAAATGGACAAAACTAAATAGTTTCCATGATATCTTGGAAATTAAACTTGTACAGTATTTTTAAAATTGTTCAAACTAGTGCGACAATTATTCATCCAATATAGTATTTTTCAAAATTATTTATACCAATGCGACAAAATTATTCATACCAGCGCGCAAAATTATTCATACCAATATTTCAAAAGTATTCAAACCAAATGGCATAATGTTTCACACCAATTTTAATGGAATTCAGTAATCACAAATTTTATTTGGACAGTTGCTTATATACATTATTTTTGCAGTATTCCAATCAACGGTTGAAACGGGCAAAACTAAACTAGTTTCCTTGTTATGCTGTATATTAAAACTTGTATTTGGTATGAATATTTTTATCGCACGTATGAATATTTTTATCGCACGTATGAATAATTTTGTCGCATTGGTATGAATAATTTTGAAAAATACTGTACCAGTGCGACAAAATTATTCATACCAATATTTCAAAATTATTCAAACCAAATACAACTTCTTATACACAAGATAACATGGAAACTACTTTAGTTTTGTCGCTTTTGAAGCTTGATTGAAAGACTCCAAGAATATTATGAATGAGCAATCGTCCAGATATAAAATATCTGATTACTGCCATCTATTAAAAGTTGGTGTGAAACATTATGCTATTTGGTATGAAAAATTTTGTTGCACTGGTTTGAATAATTTTGAGAAATACTGTACCAGTGCGACAAAATTATCAAACCAAATACAAGTTTAATTTACAGGATAACATGGAAACATTTAGTTTTTTCCGTTTGGCCGTTGATTGGAAGACTCCAAGAATAGAATGTATAGCAATCAGCAAGATATAAAATGTCTATTACTGAAAACTATTAAAAGTGGTGTGCAACATTATGCCATTTGGTATGAATATATTTGTCACTGTATTTCAGAATTATTCAAACCAGTGCGATACAGTTTTTTTCAAAATTATTCATACCAGTGCGGCAAAATTATTCATATCAAATACAAGTCTTGATATATAACATAACATGGTAACTACTTTCGTTTTGCCCGTTTTGACGGTTGATTAGAAGACTCCAAGAGTATTGTATACAAGCAATCGGCCAGATATAAAATATCTAATTACTGAATTCTATTACAGTTGGCGTGAAACATTATGCCATTTGGTTTGAATAATTTTGAAATATTGGTATGAATAATTTTGCGCGTTGGTATGAATAATTTTGAAAAACAGTGTATTCATACCAAGATTTCAAAATTATTCAAACTAGTGCGACAAAATTATTCAAACCAAATATAATGATTCACACCAACTTTTAGTAGGTAATCAGATATTTTATATCTGGACGATTGCTCTTATGTACTATTCTTGGATTCTTCCAATCAACGATCGTAACAGATAAAACTAGAGTAGTTTTCATGTTATGCTGTGTATTAAAACTTGTATTTGGTTTGAAAATTGACGCTGGTTGAAAAATTTTGACGCTGGTTGAATAATTTTGACGCTGGTTGAATAATTTTCTCGCACTGGTTATTTTGACACTGGTTGAATAATTTTGACACTGGTATTTTGACACTGGTTGAATAATTTTAAAAAACTCTAAATCTTTAACATCCGTGTTGCATGTATTGAATATTGTTTGAACGTTTCTTTACATTTTCTATTTATATAATTTGCATCTTTATTGTCTCTATCATTCTAGTTCATGAACAAAAACTGTAGATCATCAGGTGTTAAACGACTCACAGCTGCATCGTCGTGATTAATTGTAGCATGTATCATATTCGCCTTTTTCTCCTGCAACTCAATGATCTTCAGCTCAATACTGTCCTCAATACAGAATCTAGTGATCCGGATAGGCCGCTTTTGCCCAATTCGATGCACTCTATCCATAGACTGCCACTCCACCGAAGGGTTCCACCATGGATCCATAAGAAACACCTGCGATGCTTCACAGAGATTCAAAGCCACTCCTCCGGCCTTTAACGAAACCAAGAATATCTCCACCGAAGTATTGTCCATGAAGTACTTGATGGTATTGTCTCTTTGCTGGGGCGACATGGATCCGGACAATTTGACGGTTTCAAACCCAGCATTCTTGAGCCTCCACTCGATCAAGTCAAGCATCGACGTGAACTGCGAAAACACAATGGACTTGATTGTGTGCTTATCGGACCGGAGCTTGTAGAGTTCTTCCACCAACGCCTCAATCTTCGTGGACGACTTCCACCCGCTTCCGTGCGTGCCCAACTTGATGCGGTTCACAATGGATCCCTTGTTGAACAACTCCTCGTCCACTTCAATCGATGGCTGCTGCAAATCGATGGAAAGCCCAATGTGGCACACTGGGCACGTCAAGTTTTTGTCCTCGCCCGAGAAACTCTCACAGTATTCCGTTATGCACATTCGACAGAATTTGTGTCGACACTTGGACTCGATGGGCTCCTCGGCCTCATCGTCGCATAATTGACACATGATCACTCCATCAACCTCGTTGGAAACAGCATTGGTTCCGATCCTCTTCAACACCAAGTCTGGGTGATCTGCCAACTGCCGCATTCTCGTGATGAGAGTGAAGATATTGGCATAGTTGTTGAGCACAATACCTTCGGCGACAAATTCATTGAATTTCCTCTTCAGGTCACTGTAGAGCGACGCATACAAGTCCTTTTCCTCCTCGTTGAAAAAATCTTTCCTGATTTCAACCACCCTCGGAGGTAATCCCAAATCGTCAGCTCTCTCTATTTTCGTTCTGCGCAACATCACGTTATTGAGCAAGAGCCGGATGTGCTGGAAGGAGATGAGCCCGTCGCCTTCAATTCCGTGTTTCTGAATGTTTTTGAGCATGAAGTGGTTGAAAAAATTCGTGTGAAGCATAGGCGAATGGTCGCAGATGTCACAATGGCGCCAGTCCAGAAACTTCCACTCCGCAGATGAACACTCACACTTGGTACAAAAGTACTTGTAGAAAGGATCCAATTTCATAAACCGAATGAGCGAGTACATTTCCCCAATCCGGTTTTGGAGCGGTGTTCCCGTGAGGCACCAGCGTTTCTTCGTGTTGAGGTCGTTTGCAGCCTTCGCAGTTCCGCTTGTCCTGTCCTTAATGTTGTGGGCCTCGTCCAAAATCACTCGGTAAAAGGGTAGGGCATGCAAAGGTGACTTTTGCTTGACCACACCATCCTTTCTTTTGAAGCCATATCGCTCTTTCCTGTATACAGACTCCAACACCGAGTACGACGTCAAGATCACGTCGTATTGCTCGAGCTCTTTTGTGGAAG
The DNA here is from genome assembly GCA_008065195.1 of Metschnikowia amazonensis. NCBI lineage: Eukaryota > Fungi > Ascomycota > Pichiomycetes > Serinales > Metschnikowiaceae > Metschnikowia > Metschnikowia amazonensis. The sequence continues at coordinate 57,907 of VATE01000025.1, read as the reverse complement.
TGGCTCGATTGGCTCCATGGAAGAGCAACACCTTCAACTTGCCTTCTTTGGTGTGGGCTTCGATTTCGTTTTTCCACTGCATGAGGGCCACCGTGGGCCCGACCACCAAGTTGGGCCGCTTGGTCAAGTCCATCATGAAAAGCCCGATGGTCTGGATGGTCTTTCCCATACCCATCTCGTCAGCCAAGATACCTCCACCGAATTCGCCATCCTCTTGCTTCATCAACCAGTTCAATCCCTCCAACTGGAAGGGCAAGAGCCGGATGTTCATATCTGGAGGATGCTGGCTTCTCTCCACCTTAATTTTTTCCACCGACTGCAAGTACGGAAAAACGTCTTTCAATTCCGGGTGCTGTTCATAAAGCTTGTTTGTAGTGCGGGTGAAGTAGGGCACCTTAACTTTGGGCAGTTTCTTCTTTTTGGTCACACGGCGCTTTTTGTTTGCAGGCTCCACCACCACCTGCTGGTCATCCAGGTCTTCGTCACCAAGAAATATGGCACTGTCTTTTGTTTTGCCGTCTTCGAGCCGCACTGCTTCCTCGTAATCGATATCTAGATCCTCTGACTTGGATCTCTTAGCCCTTCCATTTTTGGTTTTAGCTCCTTTCTTCGCTGTGCTTCCGTTGCTAGCAGATTTTCCGTTGCTAGTTGAGTTTTCGAGTAATTCACCCTCGTCATCTGACTCAATATAGGTCTCGACTTTTTTAGTTCGCCGGGGCCTTCGTTTTGGTTTGAGATCGGGGTCATCAGCGATGAAGCCTCCCTCCATATCTTCATCGACTATCTCTGACTTGACAGCAATGGTTTTATTGTCTTTGTAATCGGTGTCATTGTCTTTGTGATCAGTCTCATTGTCCTTGTAGTCGTTTTCATCGTCTTTGTCATCGTTTTTGCCACCGACTCTACCTTCCCTTTTCACATTAGCCACGCCATTTTCCTCAGACTTCACCTTCCCATTTTCCTCAGACTTCACATTCACCTTGTCATTTCTCAAATTCTCGCCATCCTCATCTTTTATCACCAAATCTTCTATTAGACGCGGTTCTGTCTTGACTGCTCTTGACCTGGACCTTGCCGGTGACGCGTTGGAGAGCTCCTTTTTTACAGCCGTGGCACGGGTTCTGCGGCTCAACGGCATGTTTTCGACCTCCAGGTCCGAATCTAGGGACACATGTTCAATCTGCTTGCTTGCTCGCGTCATGGCGAAGATAGATAGACGATGGTGACTGATATCAATGATTGCGAAATGCGAAGAGCAACGGGACTAGCATTTGGAGCCATGCGATAGCTGTGCAGGACTTACCACTAGAAAGACTAAATGCGTCTTTGCGCGCCTACTGCATTAACCGTTTCAAACTATGCTATCATTACCTAATTGAGCTGTTTCTGCATAATTGGGGTGTAATTGTGGATATTTGACACACACCTCTTACAAAAGGGGATGTGAGGGTGAATGCCCATGCGAATATAAAAGGAGGCACTATCGCCGCGTTAAAGTAGCTGATACACAACAGTGGCAGGTCATACCAACATGTCCTCCAATCCCAGCCCCACTAAGAATATTTCTAGCGAGACTCTACATGTTGATACCAATGCTTTTAGTGAGACTCAACATGTTGGTACCAATGCTTTTAGTGATACTCAACATGTTGGTACCAATGCTTTTAGTGATACTCAACATGTTGGTACCAATGCTTCTAGCGAGACTAATGGCATTTTAGATCATCAACCATCATATAAAAACACTTCTGAACAAGTGTATACTTATCTAGATGAAACTATGAGATCCATCTTCCCAGATCGAAAAACTACCCTGGAGTGTTCTCCATGGCTAATATATGGAAAACCAGATGTGCCGAGATACTATGCGGAAAGAGCTTATTGGTCGATGGGATTTATGCCTTTAGAGACTTACAAGCAGGTAATTCCTGCTCCGCTTTGCTCAATGAATAGCAGCAGAGTGCCCGAGCTCTACTTTTTGATGGTTGAATATTTCTCGTCCATTTCTGGTGTTCACCGTCAATATGCTCATAGAACACCCGAAGGTTTCCGTGGGCTATTTGCTGAACAGACCAATTATGTTGATCGCGTTGTTCAAGAATTGGATGATCAATTCTCAGAACTCGTTCACATCTGCCTCGATCTTTCTCCCCGCGCAATACACTTTTTACCAAAGGATTATGTGGATAAGACACTTATCCCTCATTTCCTTACTGGAGCAGTTGAACATGGGTCTCACGTTTATGGGAGTATATGGGCAGATTACTTTCAACAGGCCTCCAAAGCAGATATTTTTCCGCTAGTGAATTTTTGTCTTGCCAATAGTTTTAGCCGGTCGGAAATATGTGCTCAAGTCCAGGGTGTAACGTTGAACTGTGCAAACGAATCTCAGGCAATTCAAACCTATTACCAAGCATACTCCACCTTGCTCTTCAGTAAGGGATCTATTGTTTCTGATGTGAAGACGTTTTTGCAGACACTTGAAAGGGAGAATCTTTTCCCAGCATCGAAGTCCCCAACACTACAGAAAGGCGTCAAATTATCTGGAGACGGATCTGACTCCAAGACTGTGCTCAGGGCATCCATGCTCTCGAAAGGAAATCGGTCCTCCAAGCTCTCTAGTGCGATCAATGTACCGAATCTTAAATTCAAACGGGTGAAGATTGATGGTAAGTCCGAAAGGAAGCTCCATAGCAAGTCTGAAAGGAAGCTCCATGGCAAGTCTGAAAGGAAGCTCCATGGCAAGTCCGAAAGGAAGCTCAATGGCAAGTCCGAAAGGAAGCTCAATGGTAAGTCTGAAAGGAAACTTAAGGCTAAAGGAATCAATGTGAAAAAAAGACAAGTCGTTACAGGAAGACCATAGAAATATAGTACATTACCAGTACATATTGGGTTCTTACTACTTAATTGGTGCGGTGCAGAATTCTACACTGACAGATCAAAGAGATATAATGTATCTCTTTCAAAAATCTACAAGAGAGAATATGACTTGTAGAATTAGCAGGTTAATATCTATCAAGCAGTCTGCTCATCTTGTTCGCAGCCGTTAGTTGTACTGTCTGAATGCCCTATACAAATAGGCAATCAACGATTTGATATTTATCAGGAACTACCCCATAATTCTCTTCACTTCAGATAGGTAAGCACACTGGATGCCAAATGTTACAATATTACTAAAATTCAAGTAGTCAAGTTATAGAACTCATAACTGTTTATTACTATTTATCATCCATATTCTATTGCTCACTGAAGCGAGCTGATGACAAAGGACCCAACACTTTTCACCATTTAAGGCAACACATGAAACTTAAGATCGATACTTCTTACGATCACCTTAAGTGAGTTTGATAATCAATTATTGCCAATTCTATTTAAGTATTATTTTTTAAATTTATGTTTAAATAAACTCTTATAAAATTAATAACTTTCAAATTTATATGATTTTATATTTTCCTTATTATTTAATATAAATTTTAAAGAAAGTTTATACATTATAGACTATAATGTTTTAGTTGATTTGTGATTTTCACAAATAAAAATAAAATATAAAAATATTATCATATCTACCTCCGCCCCGTGGCTTTCTATCCAGACCCTTTCAGAAAGGGCGACAACATTATTGTTTTGACTGAGTGCTGGAACAACGACGGTACCCCTAACAAGTTCAACCACAAACACGAGTGTGCCAAGCTTATGCTAATTATGCTAGATGAGTATGAATTGGAGTATCTACAGACTACGATATATGATACAGAATAACGTTATGGAACTATAGATGTGATATAGATAGATGTGATAGATGTGATGTTACAATTATGTAATTATGTTGCAATATTCATATTGCACTGTATTTTAACTATAATGATGTTGCACATCTTTATTGCAATGCACATGCAGTTAAGTCCGATCTATTCATGCACCACTTTTTGGCTTTAGTAAAAGAAAGTTTCAATTTTACCTAAATATAATTTGTCCACTACCAATACAAAAAGTCATTAAATAACCCACACTACATTTTACAAGTACACCAATACATCAAAGTACTACACTACACCAACACAGCAGTACACCAGCGCACCAGTACTACAGTGTTTTTTATAACTATTCAAACCAGCGCGGCAAAATGTTTCGAACCAAGAAGACAAAATGATTAACACCAGCGCGCAACATTCAAACTTAACTAGCTAAATTAAATAACTCAACACTTCAAATTTCGTCCCCTTCGCACAATCTTTCAAACCAAATGGCGTAATGTTTCACACCAACATTCATAAAATTCCATATTCTGAAATTTAAATCTGGATAATTGCTTCATTTGTACTACATTTGCACTACATTTGCACTACATTTGGGAATCTTGCAATCAAGGGTCAAAACAATTGAACTGGTTTCCCTATATATAGTTGTATTTGGTTTGAAAGAGTGCGCGAAAGAGTACGAAACTTTTGAATTATTGGTTTTAACCCTGTTTTCTTAGTTTGAAACATTTCGCGCTGGTTTAAAAGGTATGAACACTGTACACTACACCACTACTACACTGAAACTAGAGGCTTACATATTCCAATAAGTATCCACTGGTTTATTAATTACTTCTAGACTGCCTACTGTAATATACTACTACAATCTAATAATAGATCTATGATGGGTCACTTCTCTGGACCAGGAGTATATGCTACTTGATGCCAGAGGGCCTGATTCAGCACGCAGCTGACAATGATTCTAAAATTATTATAGGAGCTCTAGAGCTGGATAATAGCGAAACTTTTGAATAAAAATAGCACTCTACTCATTTTTTTGTCGTCACTACACTCGATTAATTTTACAGTTTTTCTATTATATACTGAACTCGCAAAATCCTGAAAATATACGTAGAGTGAGCACTGATATACTAACTGATGAGCTAAATAATTTGCCTATCATAAATCCCATCATAAATCTCATCATAAATCATAAATCTCATCATAAATCGACTATCATTTACACTAAAGTAGGTGCAATTATATCTACTCATTTGTCATCACCATTTATTAAATAGTAACTACTCATTCCGGTTCTCATCACCTCAATTAGTCACTCACATCTCTCATCACCCTGCGGTATTACTTACATTCATCTACTCTACAATCTCTTAAACGTAAATTAATTACAATGATGATAGTATACTTCACACATGGCTTAACGACCACGAGAGGTGGTCTTGGTGTGTTGACCTCTGACCTTCAAGCCCCAGTAGTGTCTGATACCTCTGTGGGATCTAATCTTCTTCAATCTCTCCAAGTCCTCTCTCAACTTAGATTCCAAGTTGTTGGCCAACACGTGGTAGTCCTTACCGTCAACCTGGTCCTTTTGTCTGTTCAAGAACCAAGCTGGGATCTTGTATTGGGTTGGGTTTTGCATGATGGTGACAACTCTCTCCAACTCTTCTTGGGTCAACTCACCGGCACGCTTGTTCAAGTCGATATCAGCCTTCTTGCACACCAAGTTGGAGTATCTTCTGCCGACACCTCTGATCTTGGTCAAGGCGTACATGATCTTGATTCTACCGTCAATGTTGGTGTTCAACAAACTGTATGTTAGTATGGATGAAAAAAGCTTCTTGAGCCAAGTCTATGAGAGCCACCATATGGGTTCATTGGAGTTACAACTGCACTGTCACTCTTCAATAGAATATTATGTCACTTTTAATACAACACCATGTCACTCTTCAATAGATCAAAAACTTGGTTGTTTCACTACAGTCAAAAACTTCACGGGATTAACTGTCGAAACCTTCACCAAAGTCCCCACCACTTCTCTTAGCATAGCGGTTTGCTTGCTTTTCAAATCTCTTCTGTTTTCTGTTGATAATGGATGTTATGATTATTGGACATTATGTTCAAGGTGTGATTTCAAAGGCTTTATGACTGCTATGCAGATGGAGTGTTACATACCGCAAAATGTGTTGGAAAGATCCATCTTCTTGAACGACTAAGGACATTTTGGATATGGAGTAGTGAGTGAGATTGAAAATTTGGAGAGAATTTTTTCTTCGCGAGTGCTTGGTTGGCCAGTGTGCCGGAAAGCGGTGGAGCTAGGTGCGCGCGAGGGCTGGAGCCCTCGCACGTGATTCGGCCCAAGACTGTACACTGAAATCACGTGCGAATCCCATACAGGCCTGTCTTCAAGTAGTGATACACTCGTACACTGGACCGTAGGTCCGTACACCAAGATCATACCTGTACTGTCCATTTAGCCGCAGATCCGTACACCACGAACATATTCATACACTTCAATCCGTTTGCCTTAGACCCGTACACCAGATATAACAGACCCGGACTCAATACTTTACAAGCTCTATTCACGTGCGTGGCTATTCCTATATACAAATCCACAGCTCTAATTCTCGTATCTGCTCACAAACCAGTTCATGGCCGACTCCTCAATGTAGATCCTCTTGGCCTTAAGCAAGTCGCGCACCTCCACGGCCTCCTTCACCAACACATCACACTTCAGCCCCAAGGTCTCTGTGGCGGCCAAGAGATTGCTGCGTTGCTCGTTGGTGATGAATAGCAAATGCAAGCCCTCCAAGTCATGGTGCTCCACAAACTGCCGCATCTGCTCGCCGTGCTTGTACTGAAGCTCCAGGTTCCCTCCAATCACGAACAAGCGGCCATTTCTGTACTGGTCACTAAAGGCCGTCTGGATGGCCCGGTTGTAGACTTTGTTGGGCAAGCTGGTGGACCAGTCGTGTGGCGCTTTGATACCATGGGCCTTGATGCCGTTGAACCGAATGGGCGAGTTGGCATCTCCCACTCTAGCACGCCCACTGCCTTTCTGGGGATGCAATTTGCGGTTGGAAAACCACTTGTCACCTTTGGTGGGCACATAGCCGGCTCCCACCCGGGCATTGTCGGCCTCACACACCACGGCGCTCCACAAGAAGTCTCTTCTTAGCGGGTGGTCCAAGAATTTGCTGGGGTAAGGCACCATGGTCTGGGGCTCTAATGAGGGGAAGTGGCGGATGGACGCCAACGTGTATTTGGGCGGAATGCCCACGGAGAGGCTGCGCAAAGACGGCGAACACGAGAGGTGTCTGGTTTGCCTAAGCATGTTGGGAGTCTTGGTAGGAAGGGTTTTTTCGTGAAGATGTTCTCGCACGTCACGTGACAGACGTTTCCACCCACCACTTAAACACCACTTAAAAAGCAAGCAAGTTTGTAGATACCAGGTAATTAGCGATGGTTCTGATGTGGTTTTGTGATTGATCTATTTTTTCTATTTAAATACTTGATTTATCTGTTCTGTCTTCTGCACACTGCCCATTGAGAACATAAGTCTGGATGCGTCCAAAGACCCGTACACCGGAGATTCAAGAAAGAATACGAATGAATGAACAATTCTGAGGTCATAAGATAGCAGTATTGAGGGATAGGTAATTACTGTAGGTGTTAGGGATCACTGTAAGTATTAACTAGTTCAACCTGAAAATTAACTAGTTCAGCCTCGAAAATAACTAGTTCAGCCTCGAAAATAACTAGTTTAACCTCAAAATAACTAGTTTAACCTCAAAATAACTAGTTTAACCTCAAAATTAACTAGTTCAACCTAACTAGTTTAATCTCAAAATTAACTAGATCAACCTCAAAATTAACTAGTTCCATTTCAAAATAACTAGTTCAATCTCAAAATTAACTAGTTCAACCTAACTGGTTCAACCTCAATTACCTAGTCAACCTCAATTACCTAGTCAACCTAACTGGTTCAACCTCATTTACCTAGTCAACCTAAATTAACTAGACATTCAAACATGTTCTTCATTTCAATATAATCTCCACCATTACATCTGCTCACAGTTGTAATTGTTGAAACTACCTCATTGACTTTCCTCATCACTCTCAATGATAAAGTTATCGGCCTGTCCGTGGATATTCTCCCCCAACTCTATATCCTCATTGATGGGTTTGTATGTGCCATTATCAGGCTTCTTCAATTTGTTGATGGCCTTGGATATCAATGAGCCTTCCTGCTTGGTGTCGGCTTCGTCGGCCTTCAATTGGTCCGCCCACAGCACGTTCTTCTTACGGCCTGCAGGTTTCGTCTTGATGATGGACGTGGGCTTGCTTCGGTATGTCGAGTATATGGCACATACGCCCCAGATCATCACCACTATCACCGCAAGCTGGATGACTCGCACAATGCGACTGGTATGAGCTTGCTCAGAAGTTTCTTCGTGATATGTGGAGTTTCCTGTAGGATTCTGGCCCGAATTTTCTGGAAGTCCACTTTGACTCCTGTTCAAAGCCAGCGTGTGGATCTTGGGTTTGACAGCCTTTCCTCCCTCCGTCACCTCGTACCTCTTGTACAAGATATCTAAAATCGCACGTGACACATCGGGCTTATCAAAAGGAACCATGTGCGAAGCGTCAAAGACATTGACAAATGTCAAGTTCCGCTCGCTCTTGATGTATCCGCTGATAGTGTCGTTGTGGAGCCAATCATATACAGGAATGTCCTCGGAGAAGCCCGTCTGGCCGCCCCACGAGAGGTTTTCAATCATGCGCTCTGCTCCAAGATAGTTACAGATAATGTCTCTGTTTCCATGAAAGAGCACAATCTCGTAGTGATCCAAAAGCTCAGGAAGGAGCTTGACAGCTGGCTCCGACCCTCTGGCCTTCAAGTGGCTACTGACTGCACCTGAGCACTCCTTCCAGGTTTTCTCATTGACCAAATTCAAGTCCCGCATGACCTCTTGCTTGTCCAAAAACGGCGTCACATTGGCCAAATCCGGAGGCCACGCCATGCCGCACGAAGGGAACGTGTCCTTAAGCGTGTAGTCGTACATGTTAAGGCACTGCATGTCGGTTTTGGCATTCATGTCACGAGTGTACTTCAAGATTTTTGTAAGCACATGGTCACATGCATCGCTCACAACCTCATACACAGATCCAGACTTGTGGTTTTTCGAGCGGTCCACAGCTTCTTGGCACCGGTCGTGAGCCTTCATCAAATCGTCCCAGTGGGGCTGGTTTGGCGTGATCAACTTTGCCTCCACTGCGAACGGGATATAAGAAAGGCCTTGTTCATTGGGTGCAATGTAGCCATTTCCAATCAACAAACCCTTCAAGTTCCAGGCTTCGGCGTCGGCAACGCGGGCATTTCTCTCTTTGATGGCCTTCGCAATGTATGGAATGTACTGGCCTGCGTAACTCTCACCTGCCAATATAATTTCGTGCGTTGCGTCTTCTGGAAAAAGAGCGTAGTACTTCTCGAGAAACCGAACAAAGTGCCACAGCACATCGAATAACTCGCCGTCAAAGTCGTTTCCGTAGCTAAGCCCCGTTCCTGCAGGCTGGTCCACAAATACCAAGTTGCCCTTTTTATGCCACGAGCCCTCGTTGTAAGTCACCTCTAGGTCTTTGTTGATGCGGAAGGGCCCTGACTCCATGAGAGCACCGTCCATGGACAGACATCCGGGCCCTCCGTTCAACCAGAAAATGGTCTTATTTTCGGACTCTGACGTTTTGTGCTGGTCCTCGAATTTCCAGAAAAAGTAGTGGGTATTGTTGTTGTGGTAGAGCTCTAATTGGCCAGCGAACATGAGTGGCACTTCATTTTGGGGGATATTCTTGGTGAGCCCGGGAAGCTTGGTCACTAGATAGTCTTTGGGTGATTTTCCCAGTTTCTGATTCAATGAGTCCCTTGCTCTTTTGATGGGATTGGCGGATGCCAACACCACGAGGAGGAGGAAGGTGAAGGTCCTTATAAACCCCAACATTTGAAACACAAAAGGCGTCTTTGTGAACCTGGTGCGTCTCTTGACCCGAAGTGTTGCTTTGAAGCGACCTTGTTGCCGTTTTAGGCTAGTGCCTGTAGTTCCGAGCTTTTCTAAGAGTTCCGAACGACCCGAAATGCCGGTTTCTGGAGCAGGATCACGAGCGTCCGTGGCGTAGAGTCACTAAAGCTTTGTATATGTCACTGGAACGGGCGGAAAAGGCCTGCTGTTGTTCCGGTGCTAGCGGGTGCAGAGGAAGTGGTATAGTTGAAGGAGAGACTTTTCCCCGTCTCAGGCTGAGTCCGAGTGTGCATACTGCCGAGATTTACGGGCACGTGATGCGACCTAGAAGGTGGAGAGCCTACACCGGCGAGATATAAATAAACTATGAATTTATTAATAATCTAATTATCTAATAATCTTCATATAGTTGATGGTACACGTGTTAATATGAACTCTCTAGGGATCAAGGGAATTTAGGATGACTAACGTAGACGCATCCTGAAGAAGCGATGGTTCCATGATCTCGATCGGCCCGCGCTTTTGACACATGCCTCGGCTCTGCTTCTGAATGTTTCCACACTAGAATATTTGAATTGAAGGCTGAATTCGATCTAATTATTTAGGTTAATCTTCGAGTCAATTAGATGAAGTTTTAGAAATCAAACATTCTCTAGAAATCAACCATTCTCTAGAAATCAAACACTCTAGAAATAAACATTCCTCTAGAAATCAGCTTCAGTACTAAATCACCCTAGTCATTCCTATTGATTGAGAGGCTCCACATTCCAAATATTCTCCGCGTACTCGTCGATACATCTGTCTGAACTGAAAAATCCCATGTTCGCAACTGACAAAACTGACTTCCTCACCCATCTGTGTAAGTGGTCTTGGTCTGAAGCATCCCCCCCATGGTGACCGTAAACCTTCTCCAATTTGATCTGACACTCCAACATCAAGTCAAAGTCGTCAGAAACCAAATAGTAGTCGCCATGGTGCGTAATACCTTCCACTAAAGGTCTGTACTCTTCGTAGTTTCCAAATAACCCAGACCCTAAGGCCTTGAACACCGTTCTCAAGGTTTCTGGGATCTTGACTCCTTCGTTCAAGTGTTTTTCTCTGAGACTATCAACAGACTCGGCCAAGTTTCCAAACAAAAAGATGTTTTCCTCGCCAATCTCTCGTGTGATTTCAACGTTTGCACCGTCAACAGTTCCAATGATCAATCCTCCATTGAGAGCAAACTTCATGTTGGAAGTTCCCGATGCCTCTGTACCTGCAGTGGAAATGTGATTGGACAAGTCGGATCCTGGACAAATAATCTCTGCTTTGGAAACATTGTAGTCAGGAATGAATACAACCTTCAACAAATTATCAATGCTTGTATCATTGTTAATAACCTCCGCAACTTTGTTGATCAAATGAATCACGGTCTTGGCCATGTAATAACCTGGAGCTGCTTTTCCTCCAAAGATGCTTGCCTTGGAAATGTAGTGCTTCAACTTGATTTCTTCAATAGAGACTCCTTCTGAAAGCAATTCCTTGATTCTCAAGTACCGGTAGATCACTGCAAAAATATTGAGCTGCTGTCTCTTGTACTCGTGGATTCTCTTGACTTGTATGTCAAACATCACCGATGGATCCAACTCTATACCCGTTTCTGCTTTCACCAAAGCCGCCAAACTTTCCTTTTTCTTTGTCTTGATGGCATCCCACTGTCTCAAGAAGTCGTCATCATCCACATACTTTTCCAATTCCTTCAATCTTCCCAAATTGGTCAAGTACTCGTAGTTGGGATCCTTCAATGCCTTGGATATCAAAGCTGCCAACTCTGGATTGGCCTGTCTCAACCATCTTCTTGGAGTGATTCCGTTTGTGACATTGGTGAATTTGTCTGGGCCAAAGACTTTAACAAAATCCTTGAAGATTGTTGTTTTAATCAACTCGGAATGCAATTCCGCAACTCCATTCACCTTGTGCGATCCCACTATAGCCAAGTACGCCATTCTGACCGACTTGATATCGCCCTCTTCAATGATTGAAACACTTCTCAATAAGTCACTGTCACAAGGAAATTTCTTTTCCACTTCTTGCAAAAAGTTGTAGTTGATATCGTAGATGATTTCCATATGTCTAGGGAGTAAGTTCAGAACAAGATGAACTGGCCATTTCTCCAATGCTTCTGCCATCACTGTGTGATTTGTGTAGGCAAAAGTGCTGGTGACAATTTCCCAGGCACTGTCCCAGCTCAAACCTTCAATATCCACCAAAATTCTTTGTAATTCGACAATAGCCAAAGTTGGGTGAGTATCATTGAGCTGAATTGCAATCTTGTCCGTGAACTTTGACCAGTTGTTTGAATTGTTTTTCTTGAAACGGCGCACAATATCCGAGAGTGATGCGGCCACCCAGAAGTACTGCTGCTTCAACCGCAATTCCTTACCATTGTAGAAATTGTCATTCGGGTAAAGCACCGCTGTAATTGATTCGGCCCGTTGTTGGTCGGCAACTGAGGATGAATAATCACCTGAATTGAACTTATTGAAGTCGAATTCATGAGTTGGCTTTGCATTCCACAAGCGTAAGTTGTTCGTGTTTTGCGTATTGTAGCCTGGAATAGGAAAGTCTGCAGGAACTGCAAGCACACGCTGACCACCGTGCCACTTCTTCTTGTTATTGCCAGATTCATCGGTGTGATCCTCTACCAGGCCATAGAAATCAATTGGGATTCGGATTTCCTGACGGTCGATTTCCCAGGGATTGGAGTACTTCAACCAATAGTCGGGCGTCTCCACTTGGTAGCCATTGACAATGGTCTGTTTGAAAATACCGTACTGGTAGTTCAAGCCGTAACCCCAGCCACTGTAGTTTCTCGAGGACAAGGAGTCAACAAAGCAGGCAGCCAAGCGACCGAGCCCACCATTTCCTAGCCCTGCATCCGGCTCCTGCTCTAAAACGGTCTCCAAATTGAAACCTAATTTAGATAAGGAGGAATCCACCACGTCACGTGACTTCAAATTGATCAACGCGTTATCCATAGCCCTGCCCATCAAGAACTCCAACGACAAGTAATACACTCTTTTGCCGTCGTAAACGGTCTGCTTCTGCTGGGTGTTTGCCCACTCAAGCAACACGGAATCTCTCACTGACTGCGAGGCGGCCTGGTATGCAGCCAAATCGTCGCAATTGTATCTATTTCTGGCCAAGGAAAACTCCACATGAGATACAAATCTTTCTTCGAACTTTTCCTCGTCGAGGGAATTGCCCGATGGTTCTCCCACAGATTCGAGCTTTTGCAAGCTGGAATGCTTAGACCATATTACCTTTGCGGATTCCGGAATCTGGGCGTCGTAACTAAGGAGCTGGTTAGGAGTGAAGCCCGTGTTGCTCCGCTTCAATTTGGAGTGCGGAGGCTGCGTATTGGAGAGGGAGTCTCCATAGTCTGGTGTGGTTGCCATTGTGGAAGGTGCTCAAGAGAAATTGATGAGGCAGCGAAATAAGGGGAAAACGGGCGTTTATATAGTTTTTTGAAAAAGCAACTTTTAATACTTAAACGTGTAGGGGAATGCCGGATTAGGCGGCCGGAAACTCAGGCAATTTCACCGGCCCCCTCATTGCGGCGTACACGCACGTCGGGCGCCGACGCACCTCAAGTTTCGAATTCTGCGCTGCGTGTTATCGTACACTAAAGGTTTGCGATCTGCATTATGCGCTAGCGCAAGAAACTTCTGTAAAGTGTTCTGTGAATATTCTGAAACACCAAGCCCCCTCCTTAATTCGGAGTATATAAGTAGACCATCTGCTGCTGTATTCATCTTGGCCTACTCCTTCAATTGTGCTTGATTTACTGACGATAGGTATAAACGGGTCTTTATTTTTGGATGACATGATTGACCCATCAAGACAGCAACATACCCGAAGCTCAGAAATGTTCTGTGATTGCCCATAAATTAAAGGACAACGAGTTGGTCTTGAATTTAAGGGGGGGTTTGGTAAGCGCCTACTTGCCTAGTCCTCGTGGATCAGTACATCTCGCATCTCTCTGCGCAGGTGGTACATTTCGCGGATACATGACACCAAACCATTATGATCACCTCGATAGCACCAATTCTGGAGGCATTTGTCGTTGTGGGAAAGTCCGACTCAAGGGTGCATATCTTACGTTTTCCAACCCAATTTGACAGCAAGCCTTTTTACGAACCATGTGATCAATTTCTATGCTCGTCTCCGGCATCGTCACTACACAGTGTATCCATTGGCAAGTGCTCCCGATTCCCCGTGAGCGATCTTTCAAGCTCTGGAGACACTTTTGCCGCTACTTCTGCAGCCACATTATCAACATGGGACATTGTGCAAGGTAGTCGTTTGAGACATTGGTCTACCCCTGACCGTTCTGAGACATGTCATTACATTACACCAAATCTCCTTGCTGTGGCTGGCCACGGTTGCATGATGCATCTATACGATACACGAAGTCTGAGCACAAAATCGACATGGTCACTTTCCATCTCTCGAGACAATTTGTACACAATGTGTGGGGCTGAAAACTCTGTCTTCACAGCTGGCGCTGACGGGATTCTATACAAGATAGACCTTCGTAACGGTGTGAAAACACTGTATGACACGTCGCTGCTTCTTACAAAAGAGTCTGCTCCTCGCGCCATTTTGGGACTCTCCATGGTGGAAACTGATATCGCTATGCTCTTTGAAACGGGGGATGTCCTATCATTAAAGCACTCGTTGGATACTTTCAATGATGATGAAAATTGTGTGTCGTTCAGGAAATCCACTCTGCCTGCTACATACACTACTCAAGTTGGCTGCAATGCGCTTCAGGTATCATCCAAGATACATTTGGCAACAGGGAGTGAACATGGCCACGTGAATTACTTCAGCCACAATATTGAAGATGGTAATACTAGCCATATCCAGCGGTTTGAATTGGGCCCAGAGGCATGCACGAAAGTGCAGTGGGGCCCCACCGGTCTATATGCCGGACTGGGCAATGAATTGTTTCTTCTCCCGTTCAAGCAATAATTGACAACTACAAACAAAATAGCAGTTTTGATAGATGGGCTGCTAATACGAAATGGCAAGTATTTCATGTGGCTGAGTATCAGTTCGCGGTTCAGGCACCTGCACAGTGCGTTTTTGCTCGCCAACAAAGTGTTACGCTTTTAGCAGGTGCCATTCCCCGAATCAATGTTAAAGTCTCAAACACCTGAACATCAAGCCGACGTTGTTACTGATGCAGAAAATGCTCCTCTCTTGAAAAACGAAAGCGAAAGTTTGGCACAGTTACCCGCAATTCCTGATGATATAGGCATTGAAGTTGGGCTGGCCGAGAATTTAGAATCGCAACGCTTTGAATCAGACCTAGAGATCTTGCGAAAAGAGCTCGATTTAGAGCCAAAAAGAATTATCCTTGCAAAAGTCAAGGGCTATAGAGCATGGCCAGCCATGGTTCTAGACGAGGCTCATCTTCCAGAAAACATCCGGGCCTTGAAACCCAAAACGATAAAACTAGCTAAAAAGCAAAAGAAGCCTGTGATCATCATTCCTGTCCGTTTTTTCAGTGACGATACATATATATGGGTGAAATCATGTGATGTGATGCCATTGAATAGCGAAGCCATTGAAACGTACTTGGCCAAAAAAGCCAATGCAAAGAAAGATACTCTTACAGATGCATACCAGCTTGCACAGAATCCTCCTGATATGCTTGATTTTATTGCCTGGGGATCGAAAGGGCGTCCTCCAACTCCCGACCCCAATGCAGATAATACAGATGATACAGAACTAGATAGCGATGGCGAGCCTCAACGGAAGAAGCTCAAACTCAAATTCAAAATGAAGCAAAAAAAGCCCGCAAAGAACGTTACAAAGCCTGCCCCTCAGGTTGCCACGCAGAAAATACCAAGCATCGAACCAGATAGCTTCAGCGACGAAGATTTCGAAGGCTTCGACTCCGATTGGGGCCTTGAAGAGGGCGAATTCGACTACCAGAACGGTGACTACATATTCGAAAGCGAAGAAGAGCAGAGAGCATATTTCAAAAACTTTCCCACGGCATCCGAGCTAGCGTCAACCTTGAGCGTTTACCAAGACCAGTTTGCGGGGCTCCACTTTCTGGTATCTCCGCAGCTCATGCTGGAACAGGAAGCAGATGAAAAGAAGGTTTTGACGGAGCTTCGCAAAGTGGAAAAGTTGGTTGCGCTGGCCGACACTCCTCTTATTGCATTTCGGAAGTCTCCATTGTACCGAGTTTTACTTCTTACAGTGCACAAGCCAGTGGAGATGTCGAAGTCGGAGACCGTGAGGATGTGCATTGGAAAGATATTTGGGAATATTGCATTGGAACCATGTGTGATAACACTAGACGATCTACGGGAGAAGGATCCAGAGCCTGTAGATGGAGATGAGAATTTTAAGAAAGAGACAAGCGTTGAAGATGTCAGCGGAGAAAATGATATCGCAGAAAGTGTCAGCAGAGAAAATGATATCGCAGAAAGTGTCAGCGGAGAAAATGATATCGCAGAAAATGTCAGCACAGAAAATGATATCGCAGAAAATGATATCGCAGAAAATGTTGTCGCGGAAAATATCAGCCCAGACAATATCAGCCCAGATAATGTCAACAGAGAAAAGGATAAAAATTCCAAAGAGAACGGTATCAGCAAAGAAAATGGTATCAGCAAAGAAAATGGTGCCAGCAATGAAATCAGTGCCAGCACAAAAAATGGTATCAGCAATGAAATCAGTACCAGCAGAGAAAGTAGTGAGGGGTCGGAAATCAATACGGAGCAGGCTTCCGAGCTAGGGCTCCTAGACAACAGCAAAAGCGTTCAAGTGTGATATCTTAATATCACCAATAGAGGATAGATTACATAAAGCCACAGATGACCAAACGCAAAATATACGGTATTATGGCAGTGCATCAGCAAGAAGGACTCAAACATACGAGTAGCGTAAACTCTGTCAGCATAATGAAGTTGCGCGCGGCCGCCTAAGATAAGCCATTTCAATTTTTTTAAGCACACGTGATAAAAGGCAGAATAAGCGTGCGCCTCTCAAAACACCAAAAAGGGATTAAATCCTCAGGCCTTCCGTTTGTTTTGAAGATAGTATTGAACACAGTCACATTCCAATCCATACAAGAACCGCAGAAAAGTATGTATATTCACCTCCCCGTCATGTCCCGATATAGACAAAAGCCCATTGGGCCCCACTCCCCCACTTGCCTTTAAATAGGCTTCCTTGGCCCTTACTTTTATTGTGGGTGTTTTTTGAGAACTTGTTGCCCAATTGGGCACATTGTGTTTCCTATTATGGATGGGTGCATAGACACTCATAGATCATCTCGAATGTTAAGTCAGCCACCACTACACTAGTGAGGATTGAGCCTTGTTTCATGTTCCGGTGTTGTTGTTGTTTATTTGTTAGTGCCCCTGAAAAAGTTGCTCTCAAGAGAGCACCCATTTCCGAAAGCGTGACCCACAAGAGGGGCCATCAGCCAATCAACAACAGAACCACCAGATGAAAAGGAAGACTTGAAGTAGAGAAAGATCAACCAGGGAAGCTTTAGATTTTGGCGATATTGGAGGGTGGCGACAATGAGCCACTGGAGCAGACGGCCATCATTTTTGCATCGGAGACGAGGTCAAGAGGACACATCAATAATAGCAGTCAATACTAACCACAGTGTCGGAGGTGACTAATTCTACCAAATTGGAAAACAACGACGAAGTGTTGGGCAATGCACCCGGAGCTCAGTTTAGTCGTGGTTCAGTGAGCGGAGTTGGTGGAGACGATGACGACGATGACGAGCCCTCTGGAGGCAAGCAGCAGAAGGAACGTCGGAAGATTGAAATCAAATTCATCCAGGACAAGTCCAGAAGACACATTACGTTCTCCAAAAGAAAGGCCGGTATCATGAAGAAAGCATACGAGTTGTCGGTGTTGACGGGAACGCAGGTGTTGTTACTAGTGGTGAGTGAGACCGGGCTTGTGTATACGTTTACTACGCCCAAGTTGCAACCGCTTGTGACCAAAAGCGAAGGCAAGAACTTGATCCAGGCGTGCTTGAATGCACCTGAAGAGTCGTTGGGAGACGACCAGGGTGACCAGAGCGACGGTAACTCGCAAGAGTCCCCGGACCAGAGCCCTGCACCTCCTCCACAACAACACCCAGCAGTGACTAACCCTGCACACCAGGCGGCCACCCACCAACAGTTACCGCCTGCGCACTTGCCGCATGGAATGCCGTACCAAGGTCAAGGTATGCCACAACAGGGAGGCTTACCCATGCCCCAGGCGGGCGGGTATAACGACCCATACCAATACTTTGGAAACATGGCCAACGGTAACATTCCAAACCAACAGCAGTATCAATAGCCGGATGGATGAACATGCTAGGCCGTTTGTTGGTGATGGGAAGGATTTTTGATAGTTGTACAAAAGATAATATCACAATCATTACATACGGGGGGTCCAGGAGAGATTCCAGGGACAGATGGTAGGTCAGAGAGATAAGTAAAGGTCAGTAGGTCAAGGTCAGTAGGTCAAGGTCAGTAGGTCAAGGTCAGTATCGTCAGTAACGTCAGTAACGTCAGTAACGTCAGTGACGTCAGCAACTTCAACAACGTCAGCAACGTCAGCAACTTCAACAACGTCAGCAACCAACAACGTCAGCAACCAACAACGTCAGCAACTTGACCAATGTCAACAACCCCAACAACCTCAACAGATCCAGCCAAAGCAGTGCAGACCAGTCACCCCATCAAGTCAGTCAAATGCAAGCCAGTTACCACTGCAAAGGCACTCAGACCAGCCCAAGGAGCGCTCAGAATACAGGATTCAAGAGTAGTGCATAACCAGTCCAAAGACCACGTCAGAGTACAGCAAGGGCACTTCAGAATACAGGAATTTTCAAAATTCAGACCATATCAAATGGAGCTTTCGGGTTACAAAATAGTGTTCAGGTCATGAAGTAGGTCATAGAGTCATAGAGTCATAGAGTCATAGTCATAGAGTCATAGTCATAGAGTCATAGAGTCATAGCGTCATAGTCAGAGTCATAGTCATAGCGTCATGGAGTAAGTTATAGAGTAAGTTATAGAGTAAGTTATAGAGTATGTCTTAGAGTAAGTTATACAGTAGTTCTACAGTAGTTCTACAGTAACACTGTTCAGGTTATATATACAAAAAACTTCAGGTCACAGATAAACAGCCCTAATGTTTCAGGGTCAAACAGCCGTTAAGGTTATAGCGTGCAACAGTGTTCAGGTTACAGTATCCTAAACAGAGGTTCAGGTTAGAGTATCCTAAACGAGCGTTCCCCCCACCCACAATCGCAAAAACCACCAAGAAAAGTCGGGCCCGGCTGCGCTAGCTCTTTTACCTAAGAATTCTACGTAAGCGAATATAATTAAGGTATCCGTGGTGCAGCAGCACCTGCACGCAAAGGCCGATCCCGATATAACCCACGGGGCGAAGGGCCCTGCGCTTGTTTAATCCAAATAAAGTGCGACTTTGAGGTTTTAAACGCGCAACTCTCTACTTTGGCGCAGGTCAGGCGCAGTTGGCCCCCAGTTGCACAGCTTCAGTTCTCCACATAAAAAAGCACGAGTGTTGGGAGGCACTTTTTGGGGGATTTTTTTGGGGATTTTTGTTCGGGTATTTTGGAGACTTTTAAATTTTTTTTTTTGGTCCTTTAGATCCGTTGCAAGTGCATTTGACTCTGACGCTGTGAAGCTGACTCCAAGTTTATGACCGCGTGCCATTGTAAGTTTTGGCTTTTAACTTTTCCTCATGGTCTGTAGCAGAATTTGGGGAGGTTGGTCGTTTTGTTGATTTAGTTACATTCTGATTAGTAATTCATGTGCATTGCATTACTATGGCAATGCTTTTGTTAAGCCTCTCTATATGCACATAAGACAAGGCTTTTGTTCTATTAAGGTTTTTTATTTTGGTTATTCCAATTTGTCGTGGTCTTGTCAGTGCCTGACAATTTGTTCAATTTCGCGAGTCACCCGTGGCCTTGCGTGCCAAAGTGAGAAGCTACCTTCGATAACCAGTCGTGCTGCCACCACAAAAAAACGGCTAAAAACGGCTAAAAGAACCTAAAAGTCCCCTCGAGTGAGCATGTTTCTCTTTAGACTACGGACAGCCCTGGCGCGCATAGACGATTGGCCGCTGCATTGTCAAGTAGATTCGCTCAATGTGAATGGTCAGCCTGCACCAAAAAGCCTATTCACACGGTCTCTCTACCATACTGCACCACCCCTACGTCAGATTCAAGCACTTTCCTGCCATCAGCTGCCAAGCACTACAGTAAAACCCAGTCAACTCTAGTTAATTCTTATGTCAATGACTTTGCGCTGGATCACCTGGCCTGACACCTTATTAAGCACCTACAAACACCATAGTCACGCAAATTTACCAAAGGTTCAGCACGTCTCCACTACGGGCTTGTTCAGCGTCTGCTTCTGCCGGTACGAAAAGGTACGACCAAATACGAGCCAATACGAGTTCCTTAGGGCCCCACCATAGTCCACTAAGATTTCAACCACACTGAGGTTGATTTCTATTGAGACAGGCATCGCAGGGCTGAAGCAACCTGCACACACGGGTGCAACGCGCAGCATCCTGGAAAATAATGTAGGTGGAAACAATCGGACCATGACCCAGGCGTGATTCCCTCTCGCAGCCTCCGTTGAAGGTTTACAGTTGACTATAGCCGAGCATGACCCCCAAGGCCCGGTGCGATGCCGGATTCCCCAGCCCCTGATGCCGCCATCTAGCACCGGCCCCTCGACTTCCCTGTAACGCCGCACCAGATTCTCCCCATACAGGGCCACCGGAGAACAATACTCTATTATGTAGTTTCTATTTCTCCTTTGTGCGTGGTCGCCCTCATAAAAGGCAACTTTGGCACTACTCTCGCTCCTCTTTATTATTTTCTAACACTGCCCTTTGCTTGCCACTCACCAAGCACTGCACAGCTCCTGCTCATTTACGTATTGTCCCCAGACACTTGATAGGCTTGTCACCAGACACGTCACCTAGACATCGTCTACCTTGGAATCGGTGTCAGATTCAACGCGGATCACAGGACTATTTGAACCACGAGTACGGAAGTACTAGGAAAAAGAACCAGGAAGGACGTTCCCCACTACCAGAGGCTACTGGAGTATCAGGAACACGGCACTGGAGTATCAGAAACACGGCACTGGAGTATCACGAACACGGTACTGGAGTATCACGAACACGAGTACAGGACCACGAGTGCAGAAACACTGGACTAAGACTGCTACTATAGACAATAGGAGTGACGATCTAGGGAGAGGATCTAGAGGAGTGACGATCTAGAGTGACGATTCGCACGAGCGGAGATCTAAAGGAACAATCCACACCAAGAGTCACGGCTTCCCGTCCTTATTGAGACCCTGCATGTTTCGGAATTACACCCCCAACATTCTGGACTTCCTGTTGGACCAGCCCCAGGAAAATGGGCCTGTGACCTCACGCAATATCTGGGGCCCGCTTGACAGCTCCAAAACCAACCACAACTCCGAAAAACAAAAAGTGGCTTATGACGCCACATACGACGACAAGTGCTCTCAGAGCTCACGGGCAGTTTTGAGTGATCGCTTTGCCCACTTGATGCAGCAATCGGGGCCCACACCTCGCATGGTCCCCGGTCAGCTCCCCAGCAGCTACTCCATGAACGCCGTCCAGCAAGACGAGCCTTGGAACTGCTCCCAGGAGAGGAGTCTCTGGGCGCCGCTGGAAGATATGACATACTCAATGCGCCCACTCTCGCATTTCTTCCCCAGAGTGTCTCCATTCAATGTACAGACCTCAGGCAATGGACTCAACAGCTACACATTGGACAGTGCCACGTATGACCAGTTTGCGCAGTTCAGCAAAGCCACGTACGACTTCAAGCCCGAGGAGCTTAAGCAGGAGTATAAGCTCTTCAATGAATTCAAGCGCGACCGGCTCAAGCAAAAGCAGAAGAAAGAGTCTCAAGATAAAGAGAATGAGTCTCTCTTCGACATCAACGCCAACATCAGCGACGAGGACCGGCGCATCATAGAAAATTATTTTAGCCATGACACACACGGCCGCGTCAAGATCACGGCCACCGTGTTAAACCGGCGTTTTGCGCGTGAACGAGAGCGCTTTGAAAAGAGCAAGTTGCTCGAAAAAGTGGGCACGCCAAACGTGGGCAAACAGCAGTTCGTGTTGGTGGAGTTCAAGGCTGGACGCTTGGACGTGTTTTCCATCGGCGAGAGACTGAGGGAGCGACTCGAGAGTGGGTCGTATGTCATGGTCAAAGCCGACCGCGGCAAGGACTTGGGCCGCGTGGTGGAGACGTCCATCACACTCTCCAAGGCACGGTATCTCAAGGTGTTGCAGTTGATGGAGCTGCATATGGCGTTCAGTGATATCAGCGTCGACTTGGTGCCGGTGCAAGAATTCATCCAGAGAAACAGCGCCACGGTGACCGAGGCCTGGGACAGTATCACCAAGACCACCAAGCCCAGCGCGGTGCAAGACAAGGTTGATAACTCCCGACAGTTGAAATTCGAAAGGTATCCCGAATGCAGAAACACACAGGGCCCCAAGTTCGTGGTGTCGTTGGCCCGGGCTGAGGATGTGCACCAGATTGTGGTGAAGAGGCAAGACGAGGACCGCGTGTGCCGGTCGCTCTTGGCCAAGACTCACCTCAGGGACGACCGCCAGTTCAAAGACAGCGACCGGGCCATGAACTTGCAGAGCATAGACCTTGATCTTGTGGATGCAGAGTACCAGTTTGACCGTAAGAAGCTCATCATCTACTACTCCAGCAACAGGCGCATTGACTTCCGCGACTTGGTGCGCGACCTCTTCAGGGTGTACAAGACTCGCATTTGGATGAGTGCGGTGAATGGGCGGCCAACGTCTCGGTCCAGGGCAAAGAAGTTCGCGCCCAGACTAGAGTCGGCCGTGAAGCAAAAGGATTCCTTGCGACAAGACAAGATTAAAGATAAAGATTAGAGATTGAGGATTAGAAATCACGACCATCAGACCAACCCAACCAGCCAACCCAAACAACCCAACCCAACCAAACAACCCAACCAAACAAACAAAACAAACAAACAAACCAAATCAAACTTGCCAAAGACTAAAGACTAAGACTCAAAAAAGACTAGAAAATAAGACTTAAAAAAGACTAGAAAATAAGACTTAAAAACACTCTGGACTGTAAGCATAGGATGTAGAGACAAATATAGCGTAAAGGCTAATATAGTAAAGGCTATTAAGCTATGACATTAGACTACGCTAATAGAGTATAAGTGTTAGAGGCTAATAAGCTATAGTAGAATAGAGTATACCAATTAACACCTAACTATTCCAAGTATTAGATATCTATAACAAGTATTAGATATCTATACCAAGTATTAGATATCTATACCAAGTATTAGATATCTACACCAAGTATTAGATATCTATTACCCCAAATATCCAAATATACATCATCTATCAGACTACTCGATTAGAATTAAAGATTACTGACACAAGATCCGTGTGTATAAACATACTTTCTTCTTATTAAAGTGAACCCAGTCCCCTTGACTATCATATAATAAATTGGATGTTCTACTAGTTATTCCTTCAACCCAGCTGGAATCGGTTGTTTTCAGGAGAACAGTACATATATTTGATTACAAAGTACATCGTTAACCAAAAGAAAAAGACCCAGTACTTACCATTGATCTAACAAACTGGGCTACAAAATGAAACTGTGTACTAGACAGAATATAATAAGGAATGGAGTAGTATAGGATACAACGACAAAAACCTTGTCTTAGGAAGCGAACTCAGACTATGTAGGAGATAGTTAAGATCATGAGCATTATTGATGGCCCCAGTACTGTAATATATCAGATAAAAATCTAGCAACTGGCCATCGTGGATGATGATATGCCAATGGCCACGTAATGCAGACTCCAATATATTGGTGTGCAGGTGCGAACTAGTAGTACTTTGAATATAGGGTAATTACAGCATTTAATATTGGAACAGCCATGGAAAGATTTAGTATAAACAGTAGATATAAATGATCCAGACAGTAGCTACAAAGTTACAATACAGTAGCTGGAAAGTTACAATACAGTAGCTAGAAAGTTACAATACAGTAGCTAGAAGACACTAATAACCCTAGTATATTAAACATTTGATTCACATAGTACTACACTTTAGAACATTTAGCATGTTATTGCTTATTTGGAGAGGCAGGCAGTCTGGATTAGCTGGTCTGTCTATATCATGAAGTAGCAATGTGAAGACTGCTTAGTGTATTTGATGCGATAATCAAGGCCAAGGATTTACGGGGTAGTGTACAAACCAGGCATGACAATGCTTACCAGAATTTGTTCTACTAGAAAGAACTGCTTGTACTATACTGCGCCAAGTGTATCCTACCGCAGTCCAAATACAGGATTTACTAGCAAGTGAGAATTATTGGATAGTACATGTGTCTAGAGCAATTGTACTGTTCTTCCATGTACTACTAATTAATTACTAGAGGTTATTACTAAAATAGAGGCGAATAGTAGAGATGATTACTAGAGTGACCAAAAATGTAGTAATTAATACTGGGACTGTTGTGCAGGAAGATCTGGTGACAATATAGGAAGGACTGGTAACAATGTATAAGAATTTATGGGTGACAATGTATAGGAAGGACTGATGATAATATATAGGACTGATGATAATATATAGGACTGGTGACAATGTACAGAACTTACTGATCTCAATGTACAGGCTTATTATCATTGTACAGGCTTATTAGTAATATTGTACAGGCTTCTTAGTATCATTGTACAGGCTTATTTGATCAATGTACAGAACTACCTGGATCAATGTACACGGCCACTAGAGACCATGTACAGGACTACTATAATTAATATACAGGACTACTGGTATCAATGTACACGACTACTAGGACAAATATACACAACTACTAGGACCAATATACAGAACTTTCCGGAATTAATGTACAGGAACTTTTAGTCACAATTACACAGGAAATAGATACTCAATCACGCATCACTAAAAACTAACTATAGTGCCTCCTTAAAACACCCCTTCGTCCCATGCAGGAGTTAGCACACAGGGTCAAGACCCCCTCAATGGTGCAGTTGCCTACAATGTGCCAGGCTTAAACTTTGATATCCGAGTGCTGCTGACTCTCGCACCGCATGAATTGGTCGCCCGCGCACAATTAGTCATCTGGGCCCCGGTGGGCGTGCACATAACACCCCGGAACAGGCCAATGAATGCTCATGTCTCCCACGCTAAACAAGGCTGGGATTACCCAAAAGTAACGTGCTTCACGGGAACCCTATTTCTGCTCCTGTATAGACATCTTCCTTTTCTCTAGCTCTTTCTCCTCTGTCTCTGGTCAGATTCTCCATAATCATTTTCTCCCTTCGGAATTTTCGATCTAGGCGGGATTGTGCCAAAAATTGCGCCGGTGCTGCGACGAGCGAAAAAATCTTCCGCAATTCGTATATAAACTGGCAGTTCCCTTTCGCATTATTAGCAAATTACCAACCCCTGAAGATTATTGTCGCACGTTCCTAGCATAGAACCGTGTAGCCAGCCTGCCCCCCCAAACACCCAACCCACCCTATATCTTCTTTTTTTTCGTTCATTTTTTTGATTCTGGATATTAATTTTTCTCTCGAAAGTTTTTTAAATCTAAAAAAATGGATTTCCAACCTTCGGACTACTTGAATGACTTGAACCTTGTTTGCGACAACGCAGGCGTCTCGCCCGTGGAAGAGAACATCAACAAGGCGGACTTGGATGTGTTCCAGCAGGCCGAGTTTTTCGACTTTGATGTTTTTTTCAACGGTGTGGACAAGGGCCTTCCTCAGAAGGCAGTTCAGGTCAAGGAGGAGCACCCCGAAGGAGTAGCCCTGTGGATGCCTGCCGGAGCCCAGGAAGGCTCTCAGATTCACTCTGAAATGAGTCAGGAAACTACTCCTCAATTTCCGGCAGATTCCAGCCTCGAGTCTTTTGAGGTGAAGAGAAGGAAAAACACGGCCGCCAGTGCCCGTTTCCGGATTAAGAAAAAGCAGAAGGAGTTGCAGATGCAGCAACACGCCAAGGAACTTCAGGAGAAGTTGAGCATGTATGAAAAGAAGTTGCGGTCGTTGGAGATGGAGAACAAATGCTTGAAGCAGTTGATCTTGGAGAAGAACGACAAGAAGCACTGTGAACTTCTAGACAGCATCAAGAAACGGTCTCTTGGTGATGACAATGCCGCACCCTCCTTCACTTTCACCAACTAAACTTTCCCTTCACAAATTTAACAACCAGGGCTCCGGGGTGTGCACCGGAACCCAGACACCAAGCGTTTCTTTAACAGATTCTCTTGTGTCGCCACGGGACTCTTTAACAGACTCTCTTTTATGACATCAGCATTGATTAAAATCCAACTTTTACGACAATTCTGCTGGGCAGATCCAACTCTGTTTTCCTAGCACGCCTAATGGACATTCCGGCGAGGGTGTCATTTCAGTTCATATCAGATCTCCAGATCATTTTCCATTATAATTCACTATAGGATAACACGGATATATATGTAGAGTAGAGTTGCTGGACTCCACAGAATTGGCGGACATGCCGGAGCTTTATATCCAGACATGGGCATTTCATAACATCACGTGACCCACAGTTTTGGGCAGCGTGACATGGTGTGGGGCGTTCATGCAGGTCTATTATCTACGTGTCAGAGATAAGCTATGCATTACGATGTCCCACGTGACAGCCGCAGCCAGCACGGCACTCCAGCAAGCAAGGCACCGGGGCACGTGACACATAGTAAAGGAATAATCAGGTATCAACGTACACCGCGATCGTCAATATTAACTCATACTACAATTAGAAATTATAGTGAGTAAGTACAAAATACCCAAAAAATAAGCATTAGAACTGATACTGCATACATTACACTACACCGATACTTACTAAGCATTAAATACTAGGCAAGTCAGTACTGAACTTAAACTAAGGACTAATAACTAAATACTGACTTATTAAGTAATTCTGTAAATACTATATAAGTAAATCCTGTAATCCTGAAATCCTTCTCCAATCCATAATAATACATAAACACCATCTAGTCCAACTCCTTTTTTTATAATTTCCTAATTCTCTTCTCTCTCGAATATACCCTGCATTGTCTTCTCTTGTCACTTGTCACGAATTGTATCACGTGGCCGCGAACCGCAGATCATAGCACTCCACACTCATTCCAAGACTCTCATTAACGGCGTACATTCAGGCGCTAGCTCTTAAAGCATCTCTTTTGCCATGAAGGGGAAAATCAAAAACTTCTTCCATTCGCCTGCGTTTAGCGGCAAGGACTCCCATACCGATGTGGAGAGGTCTCTATCGCCCTGTGAAATGGACAAGGAAGGTCTGGCTCACCACACGCCAACTTTACCCGCCGCAGAAACCCCAGGTTCCCAGACCTCGGAATCCAAGGATCGCAAGTGGGACTCTTCTATTACGTCTGTGGTTCCAGAGCAGCTTGACCTTCGTGTGGCGTCGGCTGACAACCCCACGGTGGTGATGGAGTTGGACTTGGATTGCAACATTCTCCACATCAGCAAGAGCTGGGAGACATTGGTGGGCACCAGCATCAGCCATATTCTCAACAAGCCGCTCTCAAATATTATCATTGGCAATACCAGCGATGACTTGCTTGTGTTCAACAAGGCTGTGGAGCATATGATCACAGACAATGCTTCGTACAAGGTGAAGTTTCTCACAGCCACCAATCTACGAAGGTCTCCTATTGAGGGCCGGGGCATGGACGCAGATTGCTCAGAGTGTCAATCAATGCATTCCAATCAGGAGGGTCACTCTAGCCCTCACTCGGGCTCTCCTTCAAGTCGTCACTCAAAGTCTCAGTTGAGCTCTCCTTCCAGCCGTCACTCCAAGTCCCACTCAAGTCCCCACTTAAAACAATGCGGTCACTCAAACAGCTCATTTATCTCGGCTTCCTCCGCCTCGGTGCATTCAGAAGGACAGGTTTCCAATGATGGTGGGGTCATTGAGCTAGAGGCCCAGGGCATTCTCATCCTCTCGCCCTCCACCAAGCTCCCTACGCGGTCCATCTGGACTATCCGGCCATTTGCCCGTATCGAGATGGACTTGACCATTCCCCCGGCGTTGGTGGATTTGTTGGGCTTCGGGTCCGAGATCTTCGAAGGCTATTTGATCAGTGTGCAAGAAAGTGGTATTATTGATGAGCACTCGGTGCCGGAACCCAAGATCATTTTATGCCGTATCTGTGAGTCTAACATTCCCGCCTGGTTCATTGAAAAGCACAGCGAATACTGTCTCTTGGAGCATAAGGTGGAGGAGGATCTTCAGTTCTACCATGATGCCATAGCAGACCAGCGGGACTTGGTCTCTCGCATCTACGAGTCGTTGTGGTATGCTCAGTTCGATTGCTCGGGTCCTTCCACGCCTTGTTCCTCTTCCAGCTCTATGTCGTCGGCGTCGTCCGTGCTACTGTTCCATGACTACAAGGGTATACCTTTGCCCAGCCCTACGCCAGAGCCTGCAACGCCATCGCTGCGCTATGCTCCGGGAATGTTGGTTCCCAGGCCCATATCATCTTCAGCGTCCATCAAGCTGTCGAAAAAATTTCCTTTTGGCATTCTCCAGAAATTGCTTGATTACTGTGACGAGGCTCTTCTCATCAATCCTGCGGAGCGACTGGAGGAAAGCGGCGTTTTCATTTTCTCTCCCACCACCGAAAGTGCCATTGACACCGTTGCCAACTGGCAGTCTTTGGAGACGTCGGACGCTGCCATTCGGGCCATGGTGGAAGACTCGAAAGCCTTGATCATGGAAAAGGTCAACCATTTGACTCACTTGATTTCCCTACTACAGTACTCCGACAAAATCAAGCAGGAAGTGGACGAGCTAGTTCTTGCCAGCGTCAAGGCAACTGTGGCCAAAATCAGGGAAAAGGTCCAGGAGAACACATCCAAAAGCTTGAGCTTCTCTGGCACGAGGTCCAGAGCATACTCAATAGGAAAGCAAACGCAAACGCCTTCAAACCGACTCAGCTCTCTCCCTCTTGATAATTTGGTGCAGATTGAAAGCCCACAGTACCTCGAAAGCCCCATGGGAAATCTCGACCAAAACCGTCTGCCTCTGTTGCTCGTCAGCTCCCCATCGCTGACTGGCTATGAAGGTGCTTTGCAGTCTCCGCAACCGGCCCGGGCAAAGAGTCCCCAGCTTCTTGCAGATGCCTTTGGGATGAAGGGCTCGCAACCGCCAGCTTCATTGACGCCCATTGATATTCTCAGCAATCCCATTTACGCGGACCCCACGCCCATACCAAGCGAATCTGCGCCGCGCCGCGATCTTATCCAGAACTTGACGGAATCTTTAGAACACCTCGATTTGAAGTACCTGGGTCGCAATTCGGCGCACTCGTCCCTCTCATCGCCGCGAAGAAAATTGTCCCCTGCACCTTATGTGGAGAAAGTGAATCTCTCCACGCTCCAGAAGAACACCATTGCCCAAAAACAGGACACTTCTTCTCGGAAATCTAGCTTTGAGCTTGAAGCCACGCCCTTTTCCAGGGATAATGCTCCCACCGGCTTGGCATTACCCTCAGCAGGTGCTTCTTCCATTGTGAGCAACAGTTCTTCTGGGTCTACATATAGCACACCGCTTTCGCAGCCACGAAACTCGATATCGTCATCCAAGCCGCCGCTTTCTCCACTTCTTGTTTCGCAATCTTCAAATCTGAAACCGTCGTCTGGTGGTATCAAGGATTACGAGATCATCAAGGCTATTAGCAAAGGAGCTTTTGGCTCTGTGTTCTTGGCTCGAAGAAGACTCACTGGAGACTACGTGGCCATCAAGTGTCTCAAGAAAAGAGACATGATTGCAAAAAACCAAGTGTTGAATGTGAGGGCCGAGCGCGCAGTCATGATGACCCAGGCTGACTCTCCATTTGTGGCTCAACTCTATAGCAGTTTCCAGACAAAGGACTATTTATATCTTGTGATGGAGTACTTGAATGGCGGAGACTGCGCTACTCTTTTGAAGATGTTGGGTACATTGGGCGACAAGTGGTCCAAGCGGTATATTGCCGAGGTGATTGTGGGCGTCAATGATCTCCACAAAAGAAGCATTATCCACCGAGATTTGAAGCCGGATAATATTTTAATCGACAGCAAGGGTCATATGAAACTCACAGATTTCGGGCTTTCCAAAATTGGCGTTGTTGGTCGTCAGACATATCAGCATAGGAAAAGCAGTGCCTCAGAACATAGTATTGAGCTTTTCAGGAAAAACATGCTCAACAGTTCGACAGTGCAGAGCCCTTTGGTCTACAATACGGTGATTGACTCTCCGGAATTGGCTCCCTCTACCCACAAGAGAACTCTGTCGGTGACGCCTTTTTCATTGACTCCTAGTACCGATAAAGCACCTTCCAGCTCGTCATATGAATCTGCATCTGCTGCATCTGCTGTGTTTGCAGCGAAAAGACGGTCCAGATCATACTTCATGACTGGCGGCACGAGATCGGGATCCAATAGCAGTGGCGTGGAGTCGCCCAATTTGAACCCTGCCTTGCACCGCACGCCTTCCGACTCGTCATTTGCCATTGTTGACGATGAGTTTCTGGTCAACTCACCCCATGACGAAGACAACATCCACTCGTTCGCGCTCTACGATCCAAATCACGAGGGAAATAGTGGAGTGGACAAGTTTTGCGGCACTCCAGACTACTTGGCGCCAGAAATCATTCTTGGCGAGTGTCAGGGAGAGTACTCGGACTGGTGGTCGATTGGATGCATTTTCTTTGAATTTTTGTATGGTTATCCACCGTTCCATGCAGATACTCCCGAAAAAGTGTTCAAGAACATCTTAGCAGGAGATATTGACTGGCCTCCTCTCTCGGAGGAAGAGGACCGGGAAATATGCACGCCCGAAGCAAAGGACTTGATCAAAAAGCTTTTGACCTCCAGTGTTGAGGACCGCTTAGGCTTCAATGGAGCTGAGGAAATTATGAGGCACCCTTACTTCAAGGGTATTAACTGGGAAACGCTTTATGATGAAGCTCCCGATTCGTTTGTTCCTACACTTGATGGGCCCGAGTCTACAGATTACTTTGATTTGCGTGGAGCAGATATCTCGCAATTTCCTAAAGATGACTCTGACGAAGATGCAGAAAAAGACAAGTCCTCCATGGATTCAGCCAGTCACTTGTCGCTCCCCAGCACGCCCAGCTCTGTCAAAAGAGAGCGTAGAGGAAGCAAGTTATCAGATCCCAGTGAGTTTGGGTCTTTCCATTTCCGGAACTTGAATGTGCTTGAAAAGGCCAATAAGGATGTGATCAACCGCCTCAAATCCGAGCACATGGAGCACCGCAATAGCTACTCGTCTTCGTCGTCCGATTCTTTGGTTCAGTCGAGCATCAGCAAGTCAAGAGGACTGTCAGTCTCGTCAGGAAAGGTGAATCTTGGTAGCCCCTTCAAGCGGCCAGTGTCTCCTCTTCTCATCAACCCTGGGTCACCAGGAAAAAGCAGCCTTCAGTACCGAGTCAAGAAGAAGTTTGAGCTGTCGCCCGGCACTTTCTCCAACGAGCCTCGTTCTCGGTCCAGCCTTCCATCGCTCTCGCAACGGCTACTTCTGAAAAATGCAAATGAACTGATCCACTCGCCGCCGAGCTCCGACAACGAGGACAGCTCTCTGGCTTTGTACAGAGTGAGGAAGAGACGAGAGAGTATGATGCAAAACAACACCTCGGGTCGAGACCTGCCGCAGCCGCGGCTTCAGCCATCTCCTCTCTACGACTCACGGGATGGCCCTCTTTTGGACTTGGATGTATTGTACTGTGAACCCATAGCCATAGTGCGCCATACAGTGTCCAAGCTTTTGGAAAAGCACGGGTGTGTTGTGTTGGCCATCTCAGATGGCGACGACTTGGTGCGGCGAGCCACAAGCCAGGTCAAGTTCGATGTGATATTTACAGCTTTACGGCTTACGAAAGTGGAGGCTGTGGATGCGGTCAAGTTGATCAAATACACTAGCGGAGTCAATTCTGAAACACCTATAGTGGCCATCACGGGCTTTGCCAAGGAGGCTCTAGACCTGGGGGTATTTGACGATGTGCTTGAAAAGCCGGTGAATGGAGCCGACATTAAGCTGGTGTTGAGCAAGTTTTCATACGACCTGGTACATGGCAGAACAGGTTCCGAGGGCGAAGTGATGGTGGATGCAGATCGAAACTAGTTTATCTGTGGATCATCTTCCTTCTCGAAATTGTCTTTCTTGAAATTGTTTTTCTCGAAAATGTTTTCTCGAAATTGTTTTCTCGAAATTAACGGAAGTCCAAAAATTACTTATATTTAAAGGCTCTCACGATTACCCAGCGATCATAAGTTGTCGTGTAACAGCTAAATATGTCAATTGAAAAGAAATACTCCACAGAACACTTGTCTGACACAGAGAAGGGTGTCATCACACCACAAAAAAATAAATGTCAGTTTCGCTGGAGGATTGTGGATAATGACTCTTCCAAAGAAATTTACAACTGGACCTTATATTTGACTGTGTTCGTATTTGGTGTTCTTGGAGCAGCCAGAGGTCTTGATGAAGGAAATATATCTGCCAGTCTGACCCAAGTGTCATTCAAGAGGAGGTTCGGGCTCAGTGATAAAAGTAAGTCAAAAGATGAAATAGCAAATTTGAAATCCAACATCACATCCATGGTTCAGCTTGGATCCGTTGGAGGTGCCTTGTTAGCTATGTACACTGTTGATAAGTTTGGACGTATTAATGCTTTGCGTGGTGTTTGCGTCATCTGGATAATTGGTGCTATTATTCAAATTACGTCTAAATCAGTGGGTCAACTTTACGCTGGTCGTTTTATCGAAGGTTTGGCTATTGGACAGACCACTACCATTGGTCCAACTTACTTGTCTGAAGTTGCACCTAGACAAATCAGAGGTATGTGCGGATGTATTTTCGCAGGTGCCGTGTACTTTGGTATAATCATGGGATACTTTGCCAATTATGGCACTGCGTTGCATATTTCTAACGACTCAGACAACCAGTGGATTATCCCAACCTCCTTCATCTTTTCTGGTTGCATTTTCATTATGTCTTTCCTTATCTGTCTTGAATCCCCTAGATGGATCTTGAAATTGTTTTTCTCGAAATTGTTTTTCTCGAAATTGTTTTTCTTGAAATTGTTTTTCTCGAAATTGTTTTCTCGAAATTGTTTTTCTTGAAATTGTTTTTCTCGAAATTGTTTTCTCGAAATTGTCTTTCTTGAAATTGTTTTTCTCGAAATTGTTTTCTCGAAATTGTCTTTCTTGAAATCGTCTTTCTCGAAATTGTCTTTCTCGAAATCGTTTTTCTCGCAATCGTTTTTCTCGCAATCGTTTCTTATTTCTCGCGATCGTCTTCCATGATTTTGACAGTGGCCGTTGCCTTGGAAGGAGTAGTCACTGGTTTGATTTCAATGGATCCTTCTTTTGTGGGCTTGACTTCGAAAGTGGCGGCGGACTCGGTCTGAGCCGGCTCGATTTTGATGGTGGAAGTCTTGGGCTTCTTTTGCTGGGGCTCATCCGATGTCTCTGATACATGCTCTGGCTTCAAGAGATCGTTACTTTCGCCTTCACTTGAAGCTGCCTTCAAAAGGTCGCTACTTTCGCCTTCACTTGAAACTGCCTTCAAAAGATCATTACATTCGCCTTCACTTGAAACTGCCTTCAAGGTGTCGGGAATGTCCGACCTCAAGTAATGGTCTCGATACCATTTTAGCTGGTTGATGCTCTCCATAATATCCATGCGGGCAGTGTGGGCACCCTTCTTTTTAGGACACAACTTCATGAGCGCCGGGTTGTGGCGGAACCCGATCTCCATGATCGAGGACACATCCACCAACCGATAGTGCAAGTGGTCGATCACCTGTGGAAACTCCCGCATCATGAAAAACTTGTCCATGTGGATAGAGTTGCCCGCCAAGAGCGAGGTGCGGGGCTCGCTGATATGAGTCTGGATATACTCCAACAACTCCTTCTGGACCTTGGCCAAGGTCTGCTGCGGGTTGGCCAAGACTTTGGCCGTGAGCCCAGACTGCCCGTGCTGCTTGACACACCACTCGCCCATGTTGTCCAACACCTTTTTGGGCACATACACGGTGCTCTCGTAACCCTTTTCATCCAAGATGTTTAGGTGGCCGTCGGTGATGATGCAGCATATTTCAATGATGTGGTCTTTGGAGACGTCTAAGCCGGTCATTTCGCAGTCGATCCATACCAAGGGCTTGAACACAGCCGCAGAATTGAACTTGC
This sequence comes from Metschnikowia amazonensis, assembly GCA_008065195.1. Lineage (NCBI taxonomy): Eukaryota > Fungi > Ascomycota > Pichiomycetes > Serinales > Metschnikowiaceae > Metschnikowia > Metschnikowia amazonensis. The sequence goes on along the minus strand of VATE01000025.1, from coordinate 23,755 downwards.
GCTTAACAGGCTGCGATGCCTCCACAACTCTTGGGGCTTTACCGAGGAGTCGGTTGAAATATGCAAACATTAGAAAGTGATGATGTGCTGAGTTGTACAGACTTCTGACTTGTGCAGACTTTTGACTTGTTCGCTAGGATCTGAGTTGTCGTTTCTCTTTGTTGATGTTCAACTGTGATGACGTACTGCACGCAGCGCGAGTCGCGTCGAGTCCACACCCAACGAATGCGGCCGATCTTTCAGTTTGACCGGATCCACTTTGATTCTGATATTGTTTCACTGATAATCCATCACTAATTCCATCGCTAATTCCATCACTAATTCCATCACTAATTCCATCACTGATACTTTATTGTTTTGAATTTGGTCATGAACAAGAGAGATACCTTCTACTTCTGGTACTTTGTGGTGCACATTCCCATCACCATAATCATAGACCTGTGTCTTGTGGTGCCCCCCCAGAGTCGGCACTGGGTGCAGCAGCTCGCGGTGAACTTCCACATCGATTCCAATAATGACTTCCTCTTGCAGAGCCCGCCACTTTGGCTTCAGTACTTTGGGGTGTTTGAGATGTTTTTCCAGTTGCCCATCTTCTTTATCGCGGCTTACGGTTTGTATAAAAGAATGCGCAAGGTGTTGGTGCTTCTCATTATTTACGGCTTCAACGCCGCATTCACCACCGGTGTATGCTTGACGTATGTGGTCAGCAGGGGTGAAGAACATGGGCTTTCTGTTGCCGAAAAGTGGAAGTTGTTTGCTTTGTATATGCCCTACTTGTTGATTCCTGCGTTTATGATGGTAGAGTGCTCTGCGAGGGTCATGTCGATGATAGATACGAAGAGGAAATTGGCCTAGCATTGAGGCGAGCATTTATGAATACTAGAGATGACGTAAGGCTATAACTAGAGATGAAGACTATAAGTAGAGAAGACTATAACTAGAGATGAGACTATAACTAGAGATGAAGACTATAAGTAGAGATGAGACTATAACTAGAGATGAGACTATAACTAGAGATGAAGACTATAACTAGAGATGAAGACTATAACTAGAGATGAGACTATAACTAGAGATGAGACTATAACTAGAGATGAAGACTATAACTAGAGATGAAGACTATAACTAGAGATGAAGACTATACTAGAGATGAAGACTATACTAGAGATGAAGTAACACTATAACTAGAAATGAAGACTAGGAAATACTAGACTTGGTGCATTGCTACTGATGTATAAGACATATACTTTATTACTAAATTATAAACGTCATGTAGATGTTCAATTCCATCTTGCTACTTCATACTTGCTACTTACCACGTACTTGCTCAGTATTTATTCAATAACTTGTATGGTTTTGAGCCCACGTTCATTGGCGTGACGGTAAACAGAATCTACTTATACTTCTCAAGCAATTCATCCACCAAAGCAATGTACTTGGTCTCAGCTTCCTCTTGGGATGTACCCTTCAAGTCTTCCCAGGCTTGCCACTTGTACTTACCCTTCAAGTCGTAGAAACTGGGCTTGGCTGTGGTGTTGTCGCCCACGGTGGCTTGCTTGTACAATCCGTACAAGTTCAACAATTCGTCGTCAGTAGGACGCTTTGGCAAGGCGTTGACAGATTCGGCCTGTGGTTAGTGGGAGCTGAGAAGGGGGTGCGATATACATACTTTTTGGGTAAATTCGGCGGAGACCATTTTGTGGAGTAGTTGCCGGGGATGGTGAGGGACCGGCACCAAGTACCCCGAGGAATGGGTCACGTGATTTTGTTACGTTGTGTGTGCGAGTTTCAGCCGCGGCTGCGGGCATAATAATACACACCCATGCTATACACATCCGTATCCCTAAACCTGTACACCTTATATACACGTTACCTAAACCTGTACACCCTATACACATCTGTATCCCTGATACACGTATATCCTATACACATTCGTATCCCTGATACATGTATATCCTATACACATCCGTATCCATACACATCCACCATGTCAGAAACCCAAAGCCAAGAAATTCCCGTCCAACTTTACAGACCCAAACAGATCTACATTGGCTAATTTCACCGGACAAAATTGTGCTTGCTCTTTAAAACGTGTACAAATCTCCGTGATTAGCTATCCCCAGCAAGTCATGCAAAACTGCGCTTACTAAAACATGTCTGTGACCTGCACAATGTGGTGCGTATTAATCATCGCCACTCCTGCAGAGCTCTTCTGATATGTCAGCCAGGAGAAAGGCAATGACAAGCTTTTGGGGCGCGGGTTTAGGCTTCTTCAGTATATGGGCTAACGGCTGATACCGACTCTGTTGCTAGGTGCCCCTATATTTCTTGGAGTATAGGGCGAAATAGGGATGGATTGGAGCAAGGACGGATCGGAACAGAGTGCGGCCGACCTGCTTGACATGGCACGGACCGTTTCGCGGATACGGACTCGGCTAGCCGTAAAAGATGTTCGTTACTGCTTTGAGCGATTCTCCGTGCGGCTCCACGACCTTCTACGGACCGCGTGCGGCTCGGAGATTTATAATCTTGTAAGCAAATATATAAAGCGTGAATTGCCCAGATACAACAGTGCATTATTGAAGAGTTTATATTTTTAGTTAGTCTACAGTCCGTCCACTTTATGATAATTTTGACTTTAACATAGTTACACTAAGAGTCTTCAATTTATCAATCTCCACTCAGTCTCCACTCTATCTCCTCACTGCAGTTTCCAATTTATACCAGCCAGTCTCAGTCTCACTATAATCTCACTAGTGCTACACCCGTGCTTAATATTTGTTACACTCCTGCTTTAATATCGTTACACTCCTACTTGATCCAGTATAATCCACTATACTACAATGTTGGAAACTAAATTTGATCCCCTCTTGAATCAGGTCTACTACGTCAGTGACGATGGTACCATCTCCTTTGACCTCCCATGTGAAGTACAAAACTCCCGTTCGACCAAATGTAAGTCCAGCATATTCAGCAAGATCTCATCTAAATTGCTGTTGATACGGTCCAAATCCAACTCATGTGACAGTTTGTTCAGAAGAAATAGCAAACCTAGCCTAAAAACAACACCTTCTGTGGGGTCTTCGCAACCCGCACTTACCGAAGGCGCGGACTTGGCCAAAACAACGTCTGGCTCTTATTTCGCCGATACCCTCGACTGGCACCGCGCCGCGGGCATTGACATGCGCACGAGCTTCTATGACCACGATGACATGGCAAGCGTATCGTCTGTTGACTCCATTGAATCGTTTTACTCGGAGCTCCAAACTAATATACACGATGAGGTGTCGGTGTACGGTTTTGATAAGGAGCTTGAGCGTCATGAGCTTCGCCAGCAGTTCATTCGGGAACTCTACTGATGCGATAGCATCTTCACTTCTTTGTATATATTTGGGCCGATTAATATGAATGGATATTCGTGTAGGAGTGTAGCTGCCAGAACTGAGTACTGATACTTAATAACTGTACTGATGCATCAACCACTTCAATTCCAGTGCATTTCAAAATTATTCAAACCAGTGCGACAAAATCATTCGTACAATATTTCAAAATTAACACCGATATTTCAAAATTATAACCAATATTTTATAATTATAAACATTTCAAAATTATAAGCAATATTTCAAAATTATAAGCATTTCAAAATTATAACCATTTCAAAATTAACACCGATATTTCAAAATTATAACCATTTCAAAATTATAGCCAATATTTCAAAATTATAACCATTTCAAAATTATAACCAATATTTCAAATTATCAAACCAAATACAAGTGTACAGGATAACATGGAAACTATTTAGTTTTGTCTGTCCGTTGATTAGATGACTCCAAGAATAGAATGTAATAGCAATCAGCAATATATAAAATATCTGATTACTGAAAACTATTAAAAGTTGGTGTGAATCATTATGCCATTTGGTATGAATAATTTTGTCGCACTGGTATGAATAATTTTAAACTATTGTACAGTGTTTTTCAAAATTATTCATACTAGTGCGACAATTATTCATACAATATTTCAAAATGCGTACCACTTTGCACAATCTTTCAAACCAAATGGCATAATGTTTCACACCAACTTTTAATAGAATTCAGTAATCAGAAATTTTAGATCTATACGGTTGCTTGTATATACAATTTTTGGAGTCTTCCGATCAACGGTCGAAACGGAAAAAACTAAAGTAGTTTCCATGTTATCCTGTAATTAAAACTTGTATTTGGTTTAAATAATTTTGTCGCACTAGTTTGAATAACTTTGAAATATTGTTTGAATAATATTGTCGCACTGGAATCATTTTAAAAACACTGTAACTGTACTGATTAATCCACTACTTCAATTAACTGCACTACTTAACTGCACTTAATATTCTCTGCGCTTAATACACTCTTCACTGCTTAATACTGCCTGCACTGCTTACTAAATCTGCACTGCTTACTAAATCTGCACTGAACTTCACCCAATTCCAACACTTTCTATAATACAGGGACGTAGTCGTTGGCCACCAGAGAAATGAGCTGGTCAAAGTTACCCAAAACTCGATACGTACTGGATGCAATTTTGGCCTCCTGCTCGCTCTTTTCAGCAATCATAGTATCGTAGTTGTCACGTGCATCCTGTAATGCCTTCTGGTTCTCCTCATTGACCAAGTCCTGGTAGAATATTCTTGTTGTGGTCTTCAACCGCGAGAAAGGGTCACCGTCGGCCAAGTCGGTTGTTTTCCTCAAAATCAGCGACTTGACTTCGGCGTTCCGAATGTTGATCTGATTCAACTTCCGGTTGCGCTCGTTGACCTTGGACATGCTGGTGGATGAGCTCTGCAGCGTCCGCTCGTTATCCTTGTAGAGCACCTTCTCTAGCTCCTTCAACTTCTCCAATAACTCCTTGACCTTGTCCATATCGTTGTCTTGCTTGGCCACCTTCAATTCGTCCATGACTCGCGACTTCTGGTACACCGCGTCATATGCGTAAATACCCTTCTGCAACTTCTGCTTCTTGGACACCATCTCATCAATGTCCTTGTTGGAGAAGCCGCTGTTCATCAAGTTGTGCAATTGCTCGGCCTTTTCGTTGACATCATCTCGGTACGCTACATCCTCGTTGGTCTTGCCCAACTCGGCCACATACCGCTCGAACTCATCTGCCGTGATGTCACCGTCGCTGAACACGTTGATGGGAAACTCCTTCTTTTGCGTGCGGTTCTGACTCACCACCAAGTACACGTCGGTCTTGCCTTCTCCCACGCGGTACTGCTTGTTGGGATGGTGCACGGCTTCTTCGATCTGCACGGCGCGGTAGATGGGCTGCCGAGTCTTGCGGTCCACACCCACATTGATTTTGCCAAACGTCTTAGAAATGGTGTCCAAGAAATTGCGGTGGTAGAGGTACTTGCTTAAAAAACTGCGGCCCACGCGGATCTTGTTGATATCGCCATACGTGGCCCGCTCGAAACTGCGTGTTTTAAACTTGCTCTTCCCACTGCCCCACACAACGCCTGAGCTGTCTCCGTAGTTGTCGTAGTCGTCCTCATCATCGTCTTCCTGCATCTGATCATCTTCATCTTCGTCATCTTCGCCATCGTCTTCGTAGTCATCTCTTTTGCGCCGGTTTTGCTCTCTTTGTTTGCGCAACTCATTAAGCTTGTTCAGTTTGGAAGACACCGGACCTGTCTTACGACTGGACGAGCGCGTCTTCTTCTCCGTACCTGGGGCCCGCTGCTGCTTCATTCTCTGCTGCAAATATTGCTTTTCGTTGAACCGGTCCATTTCTTGCGACCGCTCGAAAAGCGTCTGTTCCCTTTCAATTTCGTCCATTTCGAGAAGCGCCTCTCGGTCTGCCTCGTCTTTGTATTTGCCTTCCAATGGGTACGGATTGACGAGTTCTTCGGAATTGTAACCATCGTCGCTGCCATCATCCTGGTCGTTTTCGTCCGCCACGCCGTCGTAGGCATCATTATCGTCATCTTCCAGCTCGTCAGCTGATTGCAAGTTGTGCTGGCGCGGCCCACGAGCTCTCTTTAACGGAATATCCAGCATTTCGTTTTCAGAGCCTCCGGAGTCTCCGCCGGCGAGCGCCAACAAGTCGTCTTCCAAATCAGACATGTTGTAGGTTGTGGTGAGTGGTGGAGATGTTTTTCTCACCTTAGAGATTACGTCGCACCGTGCACCCGTACATCCTCACCTTCTTGATGGGGACACATTTCAATCAAAACGTCTACAAACTGGCTTACAAACTGTATATTACGACATTAACAAACCCCGTCAAGACATGAGCCTTGAGTAGTGCTAGATGTACAAATGATGATATGGAAAGAGTGATTTAACGCAATCTTCTGGCCTCACGCTCAGACTCCATCAAGCACAAGATATCGTTCTCTCTGACTGGACCCTTGACGTTTCTGACAATGGTTCTGGAAGCATCTTCCAAGAACTCAACTCTGACTTGGGTGACACCACCTCTGGAACCGGTTCTGCCCAAAACCTTGATAACCTTAGCAAGAGTGACTGGAGTTTTAGTGTCCTGAGATGTTAGTATTATTTCGAGTCGATAAATGAGAACATGTTGACATTCAGGTGGTTATATCGATGTGAATGACTGATGTTATGTGATGCTGTTTTCAGGTGGTTTCATAGGTTTCAGATTCTTCAGGTTTCATGGTTTCAGGGATCGTCTCAAATGTTTTCAATTTCGATGTTTTCAAATCACTCATATCAACAAGTATGTGATCTCCCGGTTGGATCCGGCGCCACAAAAATTCATATTGGCCTGGATTCACGTTCAGGGCTTGCACTCTAGCAAGTATCACAACACAGCGAGCCATGGAACTCAGTCAATCATGGGAATCACAGTCAATCATGGAAATCATATTATCAAATTATCACAGACTCATAGGCTACATTAGCCAAAGTCCGCTGGCAGCACATACCATTTTTGATTGATATATTGATGAGGGAATAGAAGCTGGAAAATTTTTTTTCTTCAGTCGCACAGGCTGCAAGAGATTTTTTGGGCAGACACACGACCTACGAAACGAATTCGCGTGAAGGTCGTGGCGCACCCATTTGAGCACGTGAGCTTCCTGGTGTGTTCGCAGCCAGTGCCTTTTTACAGTACATGCTCTCGATTTAGGATGAGCTTTAGATTATTGGTATGATATTAAATAATATGGAATGATATGATCAGAAGCTGTTGATATAAGGCTATCAATTAATTACTCAATCAGTCAATTACTCAATTACTGAATTACTGAATTACTGAATTACTGAATTACTCAATTAATC
>VATE01000025.1:0-16468 GCA_008065195.1 Metschnikowia amazonensis | reverse complement strand
TACTGAATTACTGAATTACTGAATTACTGAATTACTGAATTACTGAATTACTGAATTACTGAATTACTGAATTACTGAATTACTGAATTACTGAATTATTGAATTACTGAATTACTCAACCACTCAATTACTCAATTACTCAATTACTCAATTACTCAATTACTCAATTACTCAATTACTCAATTACTCAATTACTCAATTACTCAATTACTCAATTACTCAATCACTCAATCACTCAATCACTCAATTACTCAATTACTCAATTACTCAATTACTCAATTACTCAATTGAACTAATATTCGACCAATTCACTACTCGCTCTCCTCACACCTTTTAGCTCACCACGCCTTCAAAAATTGATGATAATAGCAAAAAACTCTGCTTTGATTAAAATCAGTTTGACATTGATCTCCCATAATTTAACATCCTCCTAGTCAATATTTGCATTAAGTATCAGTGTTTTTTGTTGTTGAGCTGGAATAACAACCTTATGTTTATGCGGAATGAGTGTGGATACAATGTTTTTCAAAATATTCAAATCAGCGCGACAAAATTATTCAAACCAATATTTAAAAGTTTCGTACCATTTTTCACATCTTTCAAACCGATACAAGTTGTTGTATATAGAGCAACAAGGAAGCTAGTTCATCGTTTTGACCCTTGACTCCCAAATTTAGAACATCAGGCAATTTTCTGATGTAAATTTCTGAATTTCAATTCTGATAATTTTCTGATAAAAGTTGACATCAACCATTTGGTTTGAAAAATTGATCGAAGTGGTACGAACTTTTTGAAGTATTGGTTTGAATATTTGTCGCACTGGTTTGAATTAAGAACACTCTATGACGGTGTGCGATGTTTAGTCAATATTAAGTCAATATTTAAGTGGATTCTCGCGGTGTTTTGCATGGATCGAAACCAAAAATAATTTTTGAATTGATTTCTTGGTATGTGATGTGAGAAAGCTCTTCTGGTATGGTCGGTACCTGCTGTCTTCTCAAAATTGGGTCTACAACAGGCTAGTGATTTATCCAAAGCGAAAACTCATGTCGACCGACCTATGAGATTTCCCAATTGACAGTAAGACTCAAAAGATTGATTTTAGCAAAATGTCCTATTATTAATATTCTCATTGAATGCCTCGCCCTTACTTCAACTCCATCAACGACGTTTCCTGCTTTTTTCCGGTCAGACCACTTGTTCTTCCACATACAAGTCTCCCGTTTAGGCTTATCTCCGTCCTTCGCGCAATCAATCTGCTCGTCTTCTGGTACAGCGCCACCACCTACTTTAAGCCGACCATCCGCCTGTTCTATCTCTACATCCGTTCGCTACCATTTCATTACAATTTGTTGTATCTGGTCTATTCAATCCATCTCATTTTAGAGCAGGTTAGTGGTTATTAGACACATTACTGATCTGAGAAATGGCTAGCTCTCAGCAGGTCAACGAGTTCAATGACGGCAGGAAACGGCCGCCTTACGGGTGGAAAACATCCCTTGTGGACTGGTTTCTGCATGAAGTGTCGGGCGAATGGTCGGACCAGAATGTGGAGCACAAGCTTCTTTCATATCTCCCCTTCTTCCCCAAATCAGACGGCAAAAGAGAGGCCAAAATCATCGATACCGACATTGGAAACGGCAACCACATACATGAGTTCTACATTGAAAACACCCAGAAAGAAGGCGACGCCAACCTGCTAAGTATTTCCCCTGCCACAACTGATACTGTGAAGGATATAGTATTGGTTCACGGCTATGCGGCGTCGCTAGGCCTATTTTTCGATAATTTCGAAAAGCTTTCGGCCATTCCCGGTGTACGGATCCATGCTATAGATATGCTTGGGTTTGGGTTTTCTTCTAGACCAACATTTCCTAAATTCGGCGATTCCACCAAAGAGGACATTTATGCTAACGAGGACTGGTTCATTGACTCCATTGAAGAGTGGCGCAAACGCAGGGGCATCCAGCGTTTTGTTTTGATAGGTCACTCTTTTGGTGGCTACCTCAGCTGTGCATATGCCAGGAAATATAACCAGAAGCTTTTTAGTGATGAAAATGGCGGGGCTGCGTACCGCATGATTGAGAAGATGGTGTTGTTGAGTCCCGTCGGAGTGGAGAGGAACGCCAATTCTTTGTTGAAGAATGAGCCAACCTCCGAGGCTCAGCTAAGCATACAGGAAAAGTTGAAGGAAGATGCCCAATTACCGGAGGTGGAAATTTCTCGGGAAATCTCCGCCAACCAGGAGGACATCGTCAATCCAGGCAATGGAAATGTCGGAGGCAATGGAAATGTCGGTCAAGACGATGCAAGTACCAGTCCAGAAGTGAATGGTGGTAACAAGACTGCAGATATGAAAACAGAAAATGGGGACTCCAAAGATCAACGGCCCAGAAGCCGTACCAACAAGACCATCCAATTTCTTTGGAGCAAGCACTTTTCTCCATTTTCATTTGTGCGGGGATCCGGGCCCATCCGATCCAAGATGATCTCCAGCTGGACCACGCACCGCTTCTCCCATGTCTATTATACAGATCCCGAAAAGTTCCAGAGCATACACAACTATTTCTATCGTGTGTTTAAGGCGCGGGGAAGCGGTGAGTACGCCATCACGCGGGTCTTGGCCTATGGGGCTCTTGCCCGGTTACCTTTGTTGGACAGGTGCCCCAAAGAGTTTGTAAAGATGGATCTTCCGACATTGTGGATGTACGGAGACAAGGACTGGATGAGCAGGGATGCGGGAATAGAAATCACCAAGGAGATCAATGACTTGGCCAAGGCACTGGGGAAGCCTCCTCTTGCTACCTACAAGGCTTTGGACAACGCCGGCCACCACTTGTATCTTGACAATCCGGACCAGTTTGCAGACGTTTTCTACGATTTCATGAGAACATGAACAGTATATAGACTGTGGGTGAAGCCTGAATTAGCTAATCGAAAGCACTTAGACAGAAGTGACAGAAGTAGAGTGCATGCAATGCGCGCAAAGTTTCCCACATCTCATTAACTTCCTACTACCTGCTACTCATAGATTCTGCTCATAGTTTCTGCTCATAGTTTCTAAACCTACTTCATATCAATGACCAGTGAAGACGAATTGGTGGCCCGATTCGAGGCCATTGGCTTGAACGCCAAGAAATCCACCGAGCTCACCAAGAATAAGAAGGTTTGCGAGTCATTCGTGGACATCCTCGCCGAAGGAGATGTACAGTCGCAAGTGGACGAAAAGAAACTCAATTTGTTGCAGACCTTGGCGGTCGAAAGCAAGCTCTTGACGGAGCAAGACGAAATCGCCGCCAGAAAGTTGGTCACCGCAGCTATTATGGACGACAGGCTCAAGACGAACTTGCAGGTCACCGAAGCGCTCAAGTACATCAAAAGCCACGGCAAAAACAGCACGGTGCAGGAGATGAACACAGCCGCAGGCGTGGGTGTCTCTTTGTCCCGAGACGACGTCAAAAGTAGCATTCTCCGTTACATCGACCAGCACAGAGAAAGCGTCAGTGCCAGGCGGTATGCAGGAGTGCCAGCCCTCTTGGGCGAGACCAAGAAGCTAGACGAGTTAAAGTGGGCATCTGCAGCGCTCTTCAAGCCCATCATCGATGAGATTGCTCTTGAAATGTTCGGTCCCAAGGACGAACGAGACGTGGTCAAGAAGGAGAAGAAGAAAAAGCCGGCCGCAGCTACTCCAGAGGCCAAGAAGGAAGTCCGGGCCGAGCCTGAGCGGTCCATGTACACAGAGGGCTTTTTAGGCGACTTGCACAAGGCCGGTGAGAATCCGCAGGCATATCCGGAATTGATGAAAGAGCACTTGGAGTTTACCAAGGGCAAAGTGTTCACGCGGTTCCCCCCAGAGCCCAACGGGTTCTTGCATATTGGCCACTCCAAGGCCATCATGGTCAACTTTGGCTACGCCAAGCACAACGGCGGAAACTGCTACTTGAGATTCGATGACACCAATCCGGAGGCCGAGGAGGAGGTTTATTTCAACAGCATCAAGTCCATGGTGGAGTGGTTGGGCTTCCTGCCTTGGAAAATCACCTACTCTTCGGACTACTTCGATCAGTTGTATGATTTGGCAGAGAAGTTGATTTCTGTGGAAAAGGCTTATGTCTGCCACTGCACTGCCGAGGAAGTCAAGGCCCAAAGAGGCATGAAGCCCGACGGAACTCTAGGTGGTGAGAGGTTTGCGTGTCCACACCGCGACAACTCCGTGGCAACCAACATGGCCGAGTTCCGTGGCATGAAGGACGGAAAGTACGAGCCAGGAAAGGCTACGCTCCGTATGAAGCAGAATCTCGAATCGCCCTCTCCGCAGATGTGGGATTTGGTCGCCTACAGAGTGTTGAATGCTCCTCACCACCGTACGGGCGACAAGTGGAAAATCTACCCCACCTACGACTTCACGCACTGTTTGGTGGATTCGTTTGAAAACATTTCTCACTCCTTGTGCACCACCGAGTTCAGGCTCTCGCGTGAGAGCTACGAGTGGTTGTGTGACGCCTTGCACGTGTACAGACCGGCGCAGAGGGAGTATGGCCGTCTCAACATCACGGGGACCATCATGTCCAAGCGGAAAATCGCCAAGTTGGTCACTGAAGGATACGTCAGAGATTGGGACGACCCCAGGTTGTTTACGTTGGAGTCTATCAAACGCCGGGGTGTGCCACCAGGTGCTATCTTGTCGTTTATCAACACTTTGGGTGTGACCACATCCACGACCAATATCCAGGTGGTGAGGTTTGAGAGTGCCATTAGACAGTACTTGGACTCGACGACGCCCAGATTGATGCTTTTGTTGGACCCTGTGCTCTGTGAGATTGATAACGTGGCTGATGACTTTGAGGAAGTGGTGGAGATGGCCTACAAGCCCGGGTCGGAGGCTCAGTTTGGCACTAGGAAGTTGACATTCTCCAAGCGCTTCTACATTGACAGAGATGATTACAGAGATGAGGCCAGCAAGGAGTACTTCCGGTTGGCTGTGGGACAGCCTGTGGGTTTGATGAAGGTTCCTTTCAACGTCAGTGTGAAGGAGGTGGTCAAGGACGACCAGGGAAAAGTCACTAAGATTGTGGTCAACTACGAGAAGGACATCAAGAAGAAGCCCAAAACCTACATCCAGTGGGTTGGCGAGAAGGATGCCCAGGTGGTGCTGGAGGTGAGAATCTACAACCAGTTGTTCAAGAGTGAAAACCCCAGTGCTCACCCAGACGGCTTCTTGAAGGATATCAACGAGGACTCGGAGGAGGTGGTGCACAATGCCATGATTGAAAAGGCTGGTTTTAAGGAGATCGAACGTAAATCGCCTCTCAACATCGGAATCGACGGCTCGGAGTTCAACATCAAGGAAAAGCCTGGGCCTCAGACCGTGCGTTTCCAGGCCTTGAGAATCGGTTACTTCTGTATGGACAAGGAGAGTGCGGCTGGGAACATTGTGTTGAACCGTGTGGTGACTTTGAAGGAAGATTCTCTGAAGAATTGACGTCTTTGTTTACTTGAGATATCGAGGAACGATAGGTATTTACTGATGTATTGATATTGATATTGATATTGATATTGATATTGATATTGATATTGATATTGATATTGATATTGATATTGATATTGATATTGATATTGATATTGATATATTGATGTATTGATTTTACTGATGTATTGGTATTATTGATGTACTGATATTATTGATGTACTGATGTTCTTGATGTACTGATGTACTGATATAATTGATATACTAATATTACTGATATACTGATGTACTAATATACTAATATACTAATATACTAATATACTGATATACTGATATACTGATATACTAATAGACTGATATACTGATATACTGATATTTACAACTTTCTTATGATATACCACACTATTATCATTACATCTATTATCTTCAAGTATTCTGCTCACTCCTCACTTCAAGCATAATATTAATCAATCACATACTATCTAATAAACATTAACAATTCAGCATATCCAATATTCAGGCCATATTAAAAATGTTGACTGGGTGGTTCATTAAGGTATTCCTGTATATACAGCCGGGTATTGCTCCAAGCCGGGCTTCGCCATGCACTACCACTAATGAGCGGAATTCCCCAACTTCCTGGCCTTTATGCAATCCGTCAGATGCACCTAACGATTTAAATCTTTTCCCTACACATTTAAAACACTCCTTTTACACGCCGCTTCTGCAACGCTTTTGTGTCGCCCCCAAACGCCTATAAAAATCCGGCTTTCCCACCACTTTATCTCCGCGTGATTTTTTGCCTGCCAAAGCAACTCCAGAAGCAACTAAAATTTTATCACTTGAAAGGGACCACACCTCACGGCAAGACCCCGCCAGCAACTGCAGTGACCACTTGGACTCACTGACAACCTTGCATCTGAAAACTCTATCACAAAAAGATTCAGTCCCAGCTTTCTTACCCAAAACCTTTGTTATTGAAAAGACACGGTAAATCGTTTCGAATTTCCTATTGATTGCTCCAATTTTCATCTCCAACCATGGGAAAAAACACATCCGAAGATACTCACATCAACGGCTCGTCCCACAAAAGACCCGTGGGGCAAAGCGCTACGCCTCTGGCGCTTTTTTCCGCTGTTTCACAACTAGCAGAAACCCAGAACAAGGCCTCCAAGACCGGAACAATCCTGCCTAGTAACGCCCATAATCTACTGCCTCAGAGCAGCGCTCCCCAGGGCAGTACTCTTCATGGTGGTACTTTCCATGGTGTACATCATAACGTTTCGTCTCCACTACTGACCAATAATGTTCTCCAACGCCTGGCAGAGAGAGATGTGCAAGAAGCTGTTACAACTGGTCATTTGAGTACTCGTGACAACACTAATCATGGCCCTGGTATCTCGAGTAACCACAGTGGTAACATGTTGAGCTCGTCCACTACTAACATATTAAACTCATCCAGTGCTAATATATCAAACTTATCGAGTGCCAACATATCAAACTTGTCGAATGCCAACATATCAAACTTGTCGAATGCCAACATATCAAACTTGTCGAATGCCAACATATCAAACTTATCAAATGCCAACATATCAAATACAGCCCTGGTATCTGCGCGTCCAGATATCCATTCGTTACAAGAAAATCGAGCTCGGGGCCAGTCTGTCTCGTTTTGCAATCCTGAATTGGATAAGAACCGTCGTTTTACCATTCTGGCCCAACCTCTGTCGGCAAACCTCACAACCGTTAGCCGTAAGAGCCTGATTATAGGTATAACGCCGAGGAAAGTGTCCAACAACGAGAGTTTGTTGAGTTTAAACAGAAATGGCTCTGTCACCGGGTTTCCTGCCCGTCATGATCTTGGAGATCGTGTTGACAGTCCCAACAGCATTGACAAACATGCGCATAACCATAGCTTCGTGGGTCTTGACTCGCGGTACCTGCCTTCGCCGCCTTTGGTAAAATCGCCTAAGTTCGGGTTCCAAAACGCTAGTTTTACTACTGATAATCAGGGCTCCTCTTCTAACAGAGAGTCTCGGCGAGGTTCCGATATTCCTCTGGCTACCGTGTCTCGCAATTCATCAGTCAAAAAGAGTCAAAAAGCCTTGGTGGATTCATCTCTCAACAACTCTGCTGTGCCTTTCCAGCAGTACCTATTGAAGGAGGACGATAAGAAGTTCCATATCTTATTGGCATGCACGGGGAGTGTGGCCACCATCAAGGTGCCTTTGATTATCGACAAGCTCTTCCAAATATTCGGCTCCAGCAAGATTTCGGTACAGCTTGTGGTAACCAAATCTGCATGCCACTTTTTGAAGGGGCTCAAGATCCGGAAGGACGTGAAAATATGGCGAGATGAAGACGAGTGGGCCAACTTCTCGGAACTTAACATCAACTTCCCCACGACCACCACGATCTCGACGTCAGAACAAACAAAAAAGCCCAAAATCCCAAGCGAGAATCTCATTCTTCATAACGAGTTGCGCAAATGGGCCGATATTGTTTTAATTGCTCCTCTCAGTGCTAACACTTTGGCGAAGCTTGCACATGGATTGTCAGATAATCTCCTCACTTCCATCATACGGTGCTGGGGCTCTGTCAGTGGAGTTGGAACCACAAAGAAGCCTGTTTTAGTTGCACCAGCAATGAACACGCTTATGTACACGCATCCTTTGACAAGCAAGCATCTCAAGATCTTGCTGCTGAATGAAGAGGGCTTTGGTTTTGAAATTCTCAAGCCCGTTGAGAAGGTTTTGGTATGTGGAGATATTGGTATGGGAGGCATGAGAGAGTGGCTGGCGATTGTGGAAACGCTTCGGATTCGAATCAAGGATTTGATTGTGCAGAAAAATACTGTGGAAGGACTGGCTTTAGCTCTAGATGAGCGTGACGATGAGGATAACGAGGAACGCCAGAAAAAGGACATCGATAATGAGGATGGCGAAGCTGACGATGACGATGATGATGAAGATGAAGAAGATGATGATGAAGATGAAGATGACGATGACGATGACGATGATGATGATGATGATGATGATGATGATGATGACGATGACAACGATAATGCTATCAAAGCAGAGATAAAGGACCATGTCAGTACTAAAATGGGAAAGCGTGCAAGCTTGGAAAACAGTATTGATGGCAAAGATGAAATGAGAAGAAAACTACTCACGAAAGAGACTTTGAACGACATCGAAGGTGTGCAACGAACCATCACCCCGTTAAGTGCAGAGGCCCAATCGATCATTTAAAAAAATATGCATTGAGTTGAATATATTCGGATGGACAGAAATGATGGATCAGTAGCTGAATTCAAAGTCGAGCGTGGTGGATTTGGTCAATGGCAAAAGGTACCGTTGATGTTCTTGATCCCACTGCTGCAACAAGAGAGGAATGTCGTCATCCTCGGCCTTCTGCAATTGCTGGTGACGAGCTAATTGCTTGGCCAAAGTCAAGTTGTACAACAAGCTATCTACCAAGTCGTCAACCTTCTTGATGTTATCGCCAAGACTCAAAGCTTCTTTTAAAGCAGCCTTCTTTTTTGTGGCGCTGAGTGAGCTGAAATCCATTGGGAATCTATTCATGTAAGACCCCAAATCAAATGGCGATGCTGTTTGTTCCAGGAGCCAGCCATACAATAAATTCGTGCGATGGATTTTTGACTGTGCAGAAGAGACCTTCGACAGACGGGCTAGGAAACGAGAGAACCAGAAATTGACCATTTTGTTTGAATTCATGGGAATCACTACCGATGTGGATATTTTCTTGTTTGTGGTTTGTCTGGCAGCGAAAACTGCATACATCATTTGCTCCAAGGTGAAGTTCAAGAGCACGTTGGGCAACGTGGCTTTGTTGTTGTTGGAACGAGTCCTCTGGTTTTCCACGGTGATTATATGAGGCGTCCAGTCTGGCGATAAAAATATGGAGTCCACCACTCCAAGCGCCAACGATGCCAAGTACGCCTTGGAGTCTACAAGAGAGTCGAAGCCGGAATAATCTGAAACACCAAAGCGGTCGTGGAGATTCGACACATTCCATTCACAAACTTGGGCCACGTTTCCTGAATACGCCACTTTGCTATAAGAGAAATGCTTGATTCCCACATCCACTGATAGAATACGAAGAGGCGACGACTTGGAGCTCGGGATGGCGAGGAGCTTGTTTGAGAAAGCGGCTGACTTAGCGATGGCCTCGAGTCGTGCGGCCTTTGTTGTTTCAGTGCGGTAACCGCAGTGCAAGGCTAGCTTTTGCAACGAATCATTCTTTAATGTGTTCATGAAGAAGTGTTGTACTCGGTGAATATCGAAGCGCGTCTGGGTAGATGCAGGTCGATTTTGTGGGACACCGACCGTGCAATGACAAATGAAATCTGGATTAAATACCATGGTGGATATACTGGTTGATGTTGGTGTATTATATACTGGTTGATTTTGGTATATGATGTGCTGGTTAACGCTGGTATAATGTGCTGGTCTATGATGTACTGGTCTTTACTATACTAGTGTATGCTTGGTTCAGACATACACAACCTTCGCAGTCAATGTCAAAGGTCCACCAAACAGTGATCTAGCTGTAATCATTATTTGCCCTATGTGATTGTTTTACAAAACTCCATTGATTACAAGTACCTGCAGCAGACAACTCCATATAAATTGGAGTGGTTGTATGTAAGATAGAATATTATGAAGATGTATGCAAGTAAAACTCCATTGTTCTTCTATATGTGGGTCTTTGACTGGGTGCAAATTTGTACAAGATTGTGCCTGCACACAAACCGGCTCAGGGTCATTGTGGAAGTAGCAGAATCCGCAGATTCCAGCAGCTCCACTTACGAGTCCCTCAGTTCATCTGGCCCGCTTGCTTGCGCTGAAGCACAGTGTGGCGATGAGGCAGGTGCACGGGTGTTTGCGCGGAGTCCCGAAACTACAACAAGGCATGGAACGGCATTTAGACCCGTACACCCACCAAAAATAGACAGACCAGAAAAGAAAACAAAAGAAAACAAAAGATAAAAAAAGAAAGTCCAAGAATAAATATGGAAGCGTTATCTTGGCGCACTGACATCGGCTGATGATACATAGCCCTCGAATGTTTAGAGGCTGCATGTGTCCGCGCATTCCTAAAGCGGATGGGTTATTTCAAGACACACGAGAAAGCAAGTTCAGGGCCTCGTGAATATTACATGCAGTCGCGGTTACTCATAGGGCTAAAAATAGATCCGAGCCGAAAGATGCCGGCAAATCCACACATTGGCCGGGTTCTCTCCATGCCAAGCACAGAAAGGGCCAGCCATCGAGCCAACTATGGAGATTTGCCAAAATGCCAAGAGGCAAAAATCTGTGCACCAAAAAACCCCAACAACCACATCTTGGTCAGGGCCATCAGATATACTAGGTTAGGACGACCACACACCAGAGTTAGGGCGAGTGGGGGAGGAGCGCGCGGGGGAGCCCAATAGAAAAGTCGGAAGAATTCTGCGCATCGCAAGTGTCTGCCCAGCCAGAGGTTTACACTGGCGCAATTCCGCGATGCTCCCATGAAACACCGTGTAAATGGTGGTGGCCCCGAGTGCATGCCCAGTAAAGAGAGCCACATGACGCCAGGATTTCCCAGCCGAATTGTCCAGGTGTCGCACATGGTGATCTTCAGTAAGCACGTGCCAGCCAAGCTCGTGCCAAGGACTACAAGTGTAACATCAAGGCTGTGTTCCAGTGCAGGAAGCAGAGCTTTGGAACGCACCAAGAACATTCGGTGACCGAGCAAAATGTGCGGACCTGCATATAGGCAGACATGAGCCAATTTGGGAGAAATTGAGGCGGGTCTCGTGCATGAGCGTAGTGGCGTGAAAAAAATTTCGCCGCGTATAAATACCCGTGAGGAGCCACCTAATTTGTATTTCTCATCAGTTCTAAAATGCAATTCACCACTGTTGTCCTTGCCTTGACCGCTGCCTCTGCCGTTTCTGCTGCTAACGCCACCAACGGCTCCAACGCCACCAACGGTTCTTCTTCTAGCTCTGCCGACTCCGGTGCTCAAATTGTTGGTGCTGGTGTCTTCGGTGCTGTTGCCGCTGCTGGTGTTGCCATGATGTTGTAAGTGGATTAATAGAATTAATTAATAATATTATCTAGAAAGCTGTAGAGTAGGTGAATGAACGAAGGATGAGTGAATGAAGAATTTGTGGTTTAAATGAGTGAAGCATTGATCTTATAATTTAAACTTGTGTCGACTACTGCAGTCCATCTGAATGGAACCTTGAGTACCTAATCTCTATCTCGACTGATGTCTGATTTCATTATCTGCTACTATATTTCTTCCCTTCTTACTCAAGACTTCTCTTACTATTCAAAATGTCATGCTAAAAGCTCATACTCTCATAATTCCGTATGCCATAACCTATTAAGGTTTACATTCTTCTGCAGGCTACTTGTCTCGGATTGCTTGTTTTATGCTTAAATTGCATGTTTCTATTGTTACCTGCTTCCATTGTTGCATTGTCTCAGTGCACACTCATCTGTTCCAGATTTCCATTGTCAACGCCTGTAGTTATGGTTCTGGCCGGTCCTGATCAGGTCACCGGCTACTTGTTCAGAGGCCTTGCCTTGGGGCCCCAGTTCTTGGTGGGGTTTTCTTGGAATCGTACCATCTTCAATCTGCGCAACCGCGTGATCTTCACGCTTTGATCGTTGTCGGTGTCAAAGTCCACGCCCAGATCCAAGGCCACGTTGTTGAGGATCTTGAAGCCAACCATTCCAGGAGTTAATTTTGGATTGTGTGCCATGTTGGCCTGGAGAGCATCAACCTTGGCCTGGATCTTCTGCCGCCGTTCTTGGTCCTGCACCTGTGTGAGCAGCACTTGCAACTCATGCACCAACTTCTCATTGCTTCTCTTCAACCACGCCACGAAGATCTGAAGCACCTTCTCCCATGGTGCAGACGTCTTGACACAGTTCTTCTTGGCATGTGTAAGTGAAACCTCGTAGCCCAAGTTTCCCACGGCCCGAGCAAACTCATCGATGGATATAGGTGGTGCCTTCATATAGCTGGAGAGCGCATTCAAGTTGAAGTAGAAGGGCTCGGACAACTCGCTACGGGCCAAAGTAAGCATACCCTTGATGCGCTCCCGCGTGCCGTATGTTTCCGACAGTGCCGTGGAGTTGAAACGGAGAATCTCGTCGATGAACTCGTGCTTGTGTAGGTTTCCTCCCCACATGGGCCCTGCGACGTGGAACGGCTGTTCACAGTATGAGCACTGGTTTCCGGGCATCTGGGCCAACCGGGGAGTTTGGTGCTTTTTCTCCGAGATGCGTCCAAGACGTTGGTCGATGACATCACCACACCCCACGCAATGGAACGGCATGGCAATGGTGTGCGCAAGGTTTTTCACCTCCACGGGCCGCGTGGTGACCCGAACAAACACCCTGAAATAGTAGTCAATACTCAACGAAAGCAACGGCTCGATGGCCTTCTTGTGGCGTGCTGCTGCGGCGGCAATGGTGCCAAGAATGAGTCGGATGCCGGCCTCATGGTTGGCTTCCAGGCCCATATGAGTATTGCCAAAGTTATTACCTCCATAGAGAGCAAAGCACTTCTCAGGGTACCCCGATCCCGCAAGCACCCCAGCATCTGTGCATGTGACGAGAAGCATTCCGTTATCTCTTACCAGGAGAATGGCCAGCTCTAGGAAGGGAGCGGCCGTGCCGTAGGGGTCGAGGTCCACGATGTGGAACTTTTCTTTTTCGCTGATCAGGCCCATGTACTTGACTGCGTCGCCTTGGTGGCCCTTTACCACGTGCTGGAGTTTGTTGTACTGTACACTGCGGTCAATGGACTCCACTGCTTCGGGTAAAAGATCATTGGCAATGATTTGACTGACCTGAGGGATCTCATGGCCGTATCGTATGGCACGAAGGCCTGTGGCGGAGAGTGCCTCGAGAATCCGAATAAAGGGTACATCTGGGGAGGATCTTTTTGAGCCTGTGGTGTTATTCGATGGGGGGATATTTGATGTGGAGATGACTTCATTTGCTGACTTGTCTGAGACTCCACTAACTGTGGACACTCCAGTAGCTGTGGTTTTTTGGGAAGCTGTCTGTTCCGTAGTGCTTTCTGTAGTGCTTTCTGTAGTGCTTTCTGTAGTGCTTTCTGTAGTGCTTTCTGTAGTGTTTTCTGTAGTGCTTTTTGTAGTGCTTTCTGTAGATGCTGCTGTAGATGTCTCTGTAGATGCTGCTGTAGATGTCTCTGTAGATGTCTCTGTAGTTGTTGCTGCCTCTGCTGCCTCTGTAGTTGCCACTGTCTCTACCTCTGCTGCCTCTGTTTCTGTACTCACAAGCTTACGGCGCTTGGCACGGAGCTCTCGTGTTCCCTCTCGAGAATCCTTATACTGAACAAGCCAGGCATTTATAGCCATCACTGACAAGTCGCGGTTGAATTGCTGGATGTGGTTGTAAAAGACCTTATC
Organism: Metschnikowia amazonensis; assembly: GCA_008065195.1. Taxonomy (NCBI): domain Eukaryota; kingdom Fungi; phylum Ascomycota; class Pichiomycetes; order Serinales; family Metschnikowiaceae; genus Metschnikowia; species Metschnikowia amazonensis. The sequence goes on along the minus strand of VATE01000025.1, from coordinate 2,540 downwards.
CTGCACAGGGGCCAAGATTGTGGCCTTGCCTTCTTTCACCACGTTGAATTTGCTTATATCGAGCGACATTGACCGGCGGATCTTTAGGGTGCTGGGGAAGAGAGGCCGGAGCATGGCTTTTTTATGCGATGCGCTGATGTTGTAAGCTGCACCCGTACCTCCGCACCCTACAAACACCTAAATATAGGATAATCATTACATAACCATTATGTAATCACTAAAAACATAATCACTAACATAATCACTAACAATACTAATCACTAACCATTCACTATATAACCATAACCTACACACCAGATCTGGGAGTTCGTCCTTGTCTGCAGTGCAGGCAAATTGATGGGTCACGTGACATGAGCACTCACGCCCACACGGCTCACCGAGGCCGGCCCTCCCACTTCTTCCATAAGCGTTCAAAAGTGCACTGCATTATCCGAAGGAGTACGCCTGGATTGCCAGAACATCGGTCCCAACATGTCTGATCCTGTTCAGGGAGCACTTCTCCTGGATGCCATTGGTGAGGCTGTACATCAAGTGGTGGAGTCTCCGCCCGCGTCGGAGTCAGAATACGACTTTGATTCCGGCTTAGATTCTGGCCTAGAGTCCGACCCAGACTCTGACCCGGACTCCGACTTTGCCCTCACTGCTCAGCAGCAGTGGGAGGAGAGTATCAACCAGCTCACATCTCTTGTCAACTTTGTCTTCTTTCCGTATCTAGGTAAGTACTTGGGCCGCCGCGCTGCCCATACATGCTGGCGGCGATTTGCTGATTGGTGGTGGCTCTATTAGTCAAACGAATTATAACTAAGAAGGAGCTCAATAAAGGGTCTGGAATGAACCTTCGGCTGGGAAGTATAATCAATCCAGAATTGGCAGTCAAGACCGCGAAACTATTACTACAGTAGACCATGGTACACCTCTAAAGTATCTGGTACTACATTAAAGGGATTAACGCCTACTAAATTAATCTCCACTCCGAGACAAGTGACTATGATCATCATTCAGGAAATGGTGAAGAAGGGTATTGTCATTGAGGTATTTTCATTGAGCGTCATTTAGGAAATTGGTTGAATTGTTGAATTGTTGAATTGTTGAATTGTTGAATTGTTGAATTGTTGAATTGGTAGAAAATTGGTGCATATATGCAATTGGGTTGTTAGTGATGTTCTCCATGCATGAAATGCTAGAGCCTTTGATTTCTTCCATACATAGATCTTCAATGCAAGAATCTAGCTATTATTGGGTCTAGTAGTTTGCTAGTGTTATCCTGACACTTTCGCATGCTAGATATAGAGCACTTGTAAACACTGGTTCTAGTAAAACCATCTCAGTATCAAGACTATTAAATTTGAGACTACACTATACAGTGTTTTTCGAAATTATTCAAACCAGTGCGACAAAATATTCAAGCCAATACAGTATTTTTCAAAATTATTCATACCAGTGCAACAAAATTATTCATACCAGTGCGACAAAAATATTCATACCAAATACAAAATGTTTCACACCAACTTTTATTGGAATTCAATATTCTAAAGTTTAATCTGGAGAAATGCCTCATATATACATTAATGATTTTTCTAATCAACAGTCAAAACGGAAAAAACTGAACTAGTTTCCATGTGATCCTATATATAAACTTGTATTTGGTTTGAAAGAATATTCAAGGGGTACGAAACTTTCCAATTATTCATACCAATATTTCAAAATTATTCAAACTAGTGCGACAAAACTATTCAAACAAAATAGCATAATGTTTCACACCAACTTTTAATAGATGTCAGTAATCAGATATTTTATATCTGGACGATTGCTCTTATGTACTATTCTTGGAGTCTTCCAATCAACGGTCGCAAAGGATTAAACTAAAGTAGTTTTCATGTTATGCTGTATAATAAAACTTGTATTTGGTTTGAATAATTTTATCGCACTGGAATATATAAAAAATACTGTATTCACTACTCACCACTCACTACTCACCACTCACTACTCACTACTAACTACTCACTACTAACTACTCACTACTCACTACTCACTACTCACTACTCACTATACTCATTATACTACTCACTACTCACTATACTCATTATACTACTCACTACTCACTCACTATACTCATTATACTACTCACTACTCACTATACTACTCATTAAATGGAAAGTGGTGGCTTAATATAATGAGACCATATGGTGATCTAAGATACTAATACTATTGTCCAAACTGTCACCGATCCAAAGCATGTGCTGACAAGACGTCGTATCTCGGCCACTGTGTATCTTTAAGCAATGAGATACCTTTAACCTTGAATGCTATAAAATAACATGAGTCAAATGTGAAGGATTGTATTTTACAGTTTTAAAACCTCTGGATATTTCACTATGTCTGTCGATATCTGACTAACTATGACTTCATTTCTGTGGCTATGGCCAATGGCCTGATGTACTGTACTACTACTCTACTACTCTACTACTCTACTACTCTACTACTCTACTACTCTACTACTCTACTACTCTACTACTCTACTACTCTACTACTCTACTACT
>VATE01000258.1:0-18367 GCA_008065195.1 Metschnikowia amazonensis | reverse complement strand
CCCCTGGGACTATATAATTACCTAGATTCCCACTTATTGGGAATCCATCAACGAATACACACCTGATAGGTAAAAGACGTTACTAAAGAATCTAACAAGAGTTGTACAGTTTTTCAATTAAGAATTCATAAAAGTTGTACAGTTTTTCAATTAAGAATTCATAAAAGTTGTACAGTTTTTCAATTAAGAATTTTATGAAAGTTTTACAGATCTTCAATTATGAATTTCATAAAAGTTTTACAGATCTTCAATTATGAATTTCATAAAAGTTTTACACATCTTCAATTATGAATTTCATAAAAGTTTTACAAATCTTCAATTATGAATTTCATAAAAGTTTTACAAATCTTCAATTATGAATTTCATAAAAGTTTTACACATCTTCAATTATGAATTTCATAAAAGTTGTACAGATTTAATTATGAATTCATAAAAGTTGAGAAGATTCTTCAATCAAGAATTACATAAAAATTGCGAAAGATTTTTCAATTATGAATTACTAAAAATTGCGAAAGATTTTTCAATTAAGATTTACTACAATTTGCGAAAGAATTTTTAATCATGGATTTCATAAAAGTTGAAAAACATTTTTCAATTACGAATTAAATAAGAATTGTACAGTTTTTCAATTAAGAATTACATAACAGTTAAGATTTTTCAATTATGAATCTCATAAAAATTGTACAGATTTTTCTTTTAAGAATTACTAAAAATTGAGAAACATTTTTCAATTAAAAATTACACTGTTTTTCAAAAATATTCATACCAGCGCGCAAAATTCTTCATACCAATATTTCAAAATTATTCAAAATGGCATAATGTTTCACACCAACTTTAATGGAATTTAGTAATCAGAAAATTTATATGGACAATTGCTTATATACACTATTCTTGCAGTCTTCCAATCAACGGTCGAAATGGCAAAACTAAACTAGTTTCCATGTTATGCTGTATATTAAAACTTGTATTTGGTATGAATATTTTTATCGCACTGGTATGAATAATTTTGAAAAATACAGTATTTCAAAATTAACTAGTGCGACAAAATTCAAACCAATATTTCAAAATTAACTAGTGCGACAAAATTCAAACCAATATTTCAAAATGTTCGTACCACTTCGCACAATCTTCAAACCAAATGGCATAATGTTCCACACCAACTTTTAATAAAATTCAGTAATCAGATATTTAATATTTGGACAATTGCGTATACATACTATTCTTGGAGTTTTTCAATCAATGGTCGAAACGAAAAAAACTAAGGTGGTTTTCATGATATCCTGTAAAATAAAACTTGTATTTGGTTCGATAATTTTGAATTAGTATGAATAATTTTGTCGCACTGGTATAAATACTTTTGAAAAACATTGTATTTGGTTTGAATGATTTGGAATATTGGTTTGAATAATTTTGTCACTGGTATGAACAATTTTGTCAATGGTGTGAATAATTTTGTCACTGGTATGAACAGTTTTGTCACTGGTATGAACAATTTTGTCAATGGTGTGAATAATTTTGTCACTGGTATGAACAGTTTTGTCACTGGTATGAACAATTTTGTCAATAGTGTGAACAATTTCATCACTGGTTTGAACAATTTTGTCACTGGTATGAATAACTGTATTCTTTCAAACAATTTTCAAGTTGTATATGTTAGATTCTTTGATGACTTCAAGTGCCAGATTGTTTATTTAATCGTGCATGATTCCTTTTGAAGGGGAATCAGCTTAATTTATATAGAGATGTTATGGGTCCCGGAGCTAGAGTTAGTGACCAAATGTTTCTGGCAAGCGGTAGTAGGATGGAACTGCGAAAGTCGAATCACTAAGTTTCAGAGTGGCGGTAGTACGGAGACTGGGGATGCTGCTGAGTTTCTGACTGCATATTCTAGGCTATAATTGCACATAAAGGTAGCATACCTATGTGGCGTCTAACAAAAACATGGAAACCACTTTAGTTTTGTCTGTTTCACCCTTAATTGAAAGACTCCAGGAATAGAATGTAATAGCAATCAGTAAAATATAAAATATCTGATAACTGAAAACTATTAAAAGTTGGTGTGAAACATTATGCCATTTGGTATGAATAATTTGTCGCACTGGTAAGAATAATTTGTCGCACTGGTATGAATAATTTGAAATATTGGTATGAATAATTTTGTCGCACTGGTCTGAATAAAAAAAGACTGTATTGGTACGAATAATTTTGAAATATTGGTACGAATATTTTTGCGCGCTGGTATGAATAATTTTGAAAAACAGTGTACAGTGTTTATCAAAAATATTCAAACCAAATAATGTTTCACACCAACTTTTAATAGTTTTCATACATCCCTCTGGATAGTACGAATCGCTCGATTTTATTCAAAGGATTATAATTCACTATGTATTTAAGTCTGAAAGAACAAGGACATGACAAGAAGATATACAGTATTAGAAACCAATACTTCAAAATAACCAAAAAAACCAATAAAATAACCAATACTTCAAAATATGAAACCATCTCATTATGAATAAAGAAGTAGCCAACATCTAATTACTAACGCGCATCAATGGATTAGGACATTCCCACTGTCCCTATCTACTATCTAGCGAAACCACAGCCAACAGAACGGGCTTGAAAAAATCAGCAGGGAAAAAGACCCTGTTGAGCTTGACTCTAGTTTGACATTGTAAAAAGGCATCAATGGTGTAGAATAAGTGGGAGCGCAAGGCCAGTGAAATACCACTAGCTCCATCGTCTTTTGACTAATGAAAGAATTACTCCAAGTACATTTTTAAAATTCAGAAACTATCTTATGGGGAGTTTGGCTGGGGCAGCACATCTGTTAAATAATAACGCAGATGTCCTAAGGGGCTCATGAAGAACAGAAATCTGCAGTAGAATAAAAGGGTAAAAGCCCGTTGATTTTGATTTTCAGTGTGATTACAAACCATGAAAGTATAGTCTATTGATCCTATATGTTTACCTCGGATTTGAAGCTAGAGGTTGCTTTTTGATTCTTCGAAGTCGGCTCCCTATCATCCAATGAAAGCTGAATTCGGTAAGCGTTGGATTGTTTATGAATTACTAGTTTCAATCATTTGAATAGTTTCAATCATTTGAATAGTTTCAATCATTTGAATAGTTTCAATCATTTGAATAGTTTCAATCATTTGAATAGTTTCAATCATTTGAATAGTTTCAATCATTTGAATAGCTTCAATCATTTGAATAGTTTCAATCATTTTGAAAAACTAAACTTAAAGATCAACCTTTATATTTAATCCCCTTTCACATTATTCCTTGATTGATGGATTGCTATTGATCTGCACTTTCTTATCTTCTCCTCCACTCACAATTCCAATCTCGGAATCCCAATCTAATCCAAACACCTTTCCAAACCCGGAATCTCTAGCAACGGTATGCAATGCCTTGTCGGCTCTCACGTCCCACACTTTCACGGTACCGTCATGCGATGCAGATGCAAACATGTTGGTATTGGTGGGGCAGGCCGCCAAATCCACCACAAAGTTCGTGTGGCCCACGAGCTTGGTAAGATGCTTTTCAGTGTCACCAGTCACACGTGGATCGTGCAAATTAATATGTCTTGCAGAAGAACCCGAAACAATCAAATTCACACTTGCAAGTTGCAACACCGAAAGCAACGAAAACCCTGTAGACCTCGTGTCGACGCAGCGAGAGGTGACCAAATCCCACGTTCTGATTGTGTGGTCTTGCGAAACAGAGTAGCCAACCGTAGAATCGTTGGTGTCGAAAATCACGCCTTCGACTGCTGAACCATGACCTTCAAGGAGAGCCAACGGCGCCCTGTGCAGGACCTGGGAATCCCGAAGCGCCATTTTTCTTCTCTTCTTCACCGCCGTCGATGAGCCGGCTCCAGACTCGTCCACGGAATAAGCTTCAATAACCGTCATGTCCTTGGGCACAGTAGACCAAAAACCAACCACTCCATCGTTTCCTGCAGATAAGATCCGGTGAGTTTTCTGGCACACATCAAGATCCACCACGGGCGCTTTATGGGCGTCGAGAATGGCCAATGTTTTGGCGGATTCCGGCTCGTCGCCTTCTTTTTCAGCCTCTGCTGATGTCTTCCACAACCGGAGCTGCCTGTCGTTTCCTGCAGACACGATGCGGTGGCTGTAAACCCATTTGACTGCCCTAATGGGAGCCGAGTGGCCAACGTATTGTTTTTGAACTTGGCCCGACATGTCAAACGTTCTCACCACACCATCATAAGAGCCTGACAAAATCTGAGGCTTTATGGCTTGGTTTCGGAGCTCGGCTGCGGCTGGCGAATTGCTGCTGAAGGTGTCTATGCTGGAAACCCAATCTTCATTATTGTAGGACGCCAAAAAAGAGGGAGGAAGAATGGCTCTTGTGTATTCAATCAGCAAGAATGTTTCGGAAGAGAGTCCTTTTTTGGTAAGGTAGTCGTCCAAGGACGTACGCAACAAAACACCATCGATTAAAAAGTCAAAGGGCACGGGCGTTTCTTTCTGCAAAAGATGGTTCACCACTTCCGACAATCCGTATCTCTTCAACAGGACGGGCACGAAAAGGGGGGCTTCGGATGCATGAAGTGTTTCATCTTCTTCCTTAGTGAAAAACCGGACTTTGACTTGGCTTTCGGACATTCGGGCAACTTTTGGTGAAGGTGTAGTTTGAGTGCTCACTGATGAGATGACCTGAAAAGTGTGCATAGAGCAAAAACCGCGCGGCCTGTACCAAGCCAACTGAGACTGGAGTGAGTGGAGGATGAAGGGTTTGCATATGGAATGTCATAATATGACCAAATCTATTGTAAGATTATCATTTGGTATTTGAGTATGTTATGTTGACGATCATCACGGAAACAGGGATCATGGAAACAGGGATCATGGAAACAGGGATCATGGAAACAGGGATCAAGGAAACAGGAATCACGGAAAGAGGGATCAAGGAAACAGGAATCACGGAAAGAGGAATCACGGAGACAGGGATCACGGAAATCACGGAAACAGGAATCTCGGAAATAGGAATCTCGGAAATCCCCAAAATGTCAAAACCTCTTCCAAAAAGTAAATTCAATGACCCCTTAAGATCTCTTTTCATATTCTTGATGTATGTATGACCGAATCCTGGATAGACTTACCTCAACTTGTCAAATTTAGCTATCACGAATCATAAGTTAGTAAGCCATTCTGATTGGCAGAGAAGCTTGCGCAGGACCAAATCCTCAAACTCAAGTATCAAACAAGGAGGGCGCGGCGTAGTAGTCTCAAGCGATTAAATGTGGATCTTTTTTTCAACCCCAGCCGGGAATGTCGGATATACGAAACGGAGTTTCGTTTCATAGTAGCATTCGAATGTGGCGGTTTTCGTTTCAAGCATGTTTTCACAAATCGTCTTATACGTTTCCACCGTCGACGCCTTGTAATTCTTGGTGGCGGAAGCAGCCTCATAAGAACACTCTTCTTAGGTGTTTCACGTTGTAGTCAATGGAATGAGAGTCAATAAGCTGGAAATGTTTGAAGATAGGAGTTCAAATTGAAGATGTGATCGTGGTGTCGATGTTTTCTTGAATGACAGCAAAAAAGCCCACAGACAATGGCGTTTTAGGAAAGCAAGTTAGTCAGCTATTGCAAGGGAAGTTGAACCTTGTAGCAAAAAGATAGAGATAGCAAAAAGATACGGATGAGAAACCAAGGGGAAAGTGGTACTTATATAGCAAAATGGTTGCAAATGCACAAGGGGGCGCGCAGGCGGTTTGGAACCTGAAACACTCTGTGCATCTTCAACCGATTGACTGGTCGCACCAGATTAAGCACATCGAGGGTAGTTCTACACTTTATAGTGACATGCATTGATATTTGGTACCCCGTAATTACAGCGCTGGCTGCGTCGAAAGTCGCTGACCAAGTGCTAATGTTCGAAATGTCGCAAACTCAAGAGTGTGATTTTTCAAGATCGTGATTTTGTGCCACAGTGTGAAGGCATTCGTATGGCTCTATTATGTAAATTAAGTCTTTCCCGACCTAATTATTTGTTTATTGATTCTCTCCCGTGGGCCTATGATGTAAATGTCGGATGTACGGATGTGCGTAGAGTCAGCCATGACTCCACTAATTCGCACCAACAGCCGCATCCCTCGAAATTAATTATTACATGTATAATTCGAGGCCGCATCGTGAACCCACGCCCCGGACATGCACCGCCTCCCCAACCATGCAGCACTACCCCGGACCTTACAACGTTACCCCCACAAAACACCCTCGGGCTCGTCCATTCGGCCGTAGCTGAAACGTCTCGATTTTCTTGTGGATGCAACCGCACATGCAGGCGAGCCATCGCGGCGTATATAAGAGTTGATAAATCCGCGCTGCCCCATCGACTTTTTTTTTCTCTTGGGATATCCCAATTCCTAGCCCTTCCGCAAACCACAAAATGTCCGAATTTGACGATGTCCCCATTGAAGTCTCCAAAGTCTTCGACACCATTCTCGTGTTGGACTTTGGCTCTCAGTACTCCCACTTGATCACCAGACGATTGAGAGAGTTCAACATCTACGCCGAGATGTTGCCTTGCACACAAAAAATCGCAGACTTGTCGTGGACTCCAAAGGGTGTCATTTTATCAGGAGGTCCCTACTCCGTTTATGCAGAAGATGCTCCTCACGTGGATCACGACGTGTTCAAGTTGAACGTTCCAATCTTGGGTATCTGTTACGGAATGCAGGAGTTGGCCTGGATCAACGGAAAGGGAGTTGGCCGTGGTGACAAGAGGGAATATGGCCCAGCCACGTTGAACGTCGAGGACCAGTCGTGTCCGCTTTTCAAGGGTGTGGATCACTCCCAGGTGTGGATGTCTCACGGTGACAAGTTGCATGCCTTGCCTACTGGCTTCAAAACCGTGGCTACCTCTGACAACTCCCCCTACTGTGCCATTGCCCATGAAAAGGATGCCATTTACGGTATTCAGTTCCACCCAGAGGTCACTCACTCTGTCAACGGAAAGACATTGTTGAGGAACTTTGCCATTGACATCTGTAAGGCCAAGAACAACTGGTCCATGGAGAACTTCGTGGACACTGAGATTGCCCGGATCAAGAAGTTGGTGGGCCCTACTGCTGAGGTCATCGGAGCCGTTTCAGGAGGAGTGGACTCTACTGTGGGAGCCAAGATCTTGCACGAGGCCATTGGAGACCGTTTCCACGCCATCTACGTCGACAACGGTGTGATGAGGAAAAATGAAACAGAGCAAGTGCACAAGACCTTGACTGAAGGCTTGGGTATCAACTTGACGGTGGTGGATGCCTCGGACTTGTTTTTGGACCGCTTGAAGGGCGTCACTGACCCCGAAAAGAAGCGTAAGATCATTGGAAACACCTTCATCCACGTTTTCGAAGATGAGGCTGCCAAGATTAAGCCCAAATCCGGCCAGGAAATCGAATACTTGTTGCAAGGAACATTGTACCCTGATGTTATCGAGTCCATCTCCTTCAAGGGCCCCTCCCAAACCATCAAAACTCACCACAATGTGGGCGGCTTGTTGGAAGACATGAAGTTGAAGTTGATTGAGCCATTACGGGAGTTGTTCAAGGACGAGGTGCGTCACTTGGGTGAATTGTTGGGCGTGCCCCACGATTTGGTCTGGAGACACCCTTTCCCCGGCCCAGGTTTGGCCATCCGGGTACTTGGAGAAGTCACCAGAGAGCAAGTTAAAATTGCACGTGAGGCCGATGCCATTTTCATCGAGGAAATCAAGGCTGCTGGTTTGTACAAGGACATCTCGCAGGCTTTTGCTGCGTTGTTGCCGGTCAAGTCGGTGGGTGTGATGGGAGACCAAAGAACCTACGAGCAGGTGATTGCATTGAGAGCCATTGAGACTGTGGACTTTATGACTGCCGACTGGTTTATTTTCGAGGCTTCTTTCTTGAAGAGAGTTGCCTCCAGAATCGTTAATGAGGTTGATGGTGTGGCTCGTGTTACCTACGATATCACCTCCAAGCCTCCAGCCACTGTTGAATGGGAGTAGATATAGTGAAGGAATTATTAGAATGAGATGTATAAAGAACCATTGACGGCGTAGAAGGTAGTACAGAGTAATTATAAATCAAAGCAGTGTATTATAATTCAAAGCAGTGTAAAATTATTTATAATTCAAAGCAGTGTATTATAATTGAAAGCAGTGTAAAATTATATATAATTCAAACCAGTGTAAAATTATATATAATTCAAACCAGTGTAAAATTATTTATAATTCAAACCAGTGTAAAATTATTTATAATTCAAAGCAGTGTAAAATTATTATAGCAATATTAAATTAGTATAGCAATATTAAATTAGTATAGCAATATTAAATTAGTATAGCAATATTAAAATTGTTCAAACCAGTGTAAAATTATTCATACTAGTGCGACAAATTATTCAAACCAATATTCAAAATTATTAAAGCAATATTTAAAATTATAGCAATATTTAAAATTATTCAAACCAGTGCGACAATTTATTCAAACCAATATTTCAAAATGTTCGTACCACTTCGCGCAATCTTTCAAACCAAATGGTATAATCTTTTACCAAGTTCTAATAAAATTCAGTAATCAGAAATTTTATAACCCGACGATATATATACTATTCTTGGAGTGTTCTAATCCATGGTCGAAACCAACAAAACTACAGTACCATGTTATGCTGTAAATTAAAATTTGTATATGGTTTGAATAATTTGAAATATTGGGAATAATTTGTCGCACTATTTCAATAATTTGAAATATTGGGAATACAGTCTTTTTCAAAATTATTCATACCAATATTTCAAAATATTTCATACCAGTGCGACAAAATTTTTCATACCAATATTTAAAATTATTCATACCAAGTACAAGTTTTAATATACAGCATAACATGGAAACTACTTTATTTTTTTGCGTTTGACCGTTGATTGGAAGACTCCAGGAATAGAATGTAATAGCAATCGTCCAAATAAAAAATATCTGATTACTGAAAACTATTAAAAGTTGGTGTGAAACATTATGCCATTTGGTATGAATAATTTTGAAAAAGACTGTAATTTGTCGCACTGGTTTCAATAATTTGAAATATTGGGAACAATTTGTCGCACTAGTTTCAATAATTTGAAATATTGGTAGGAATAATTTGTCGCATTAGTAGAATAATTTTCTGAATATAATGTTTTTGAAAATTATTCATACCAATATTACAAAATTATTCAAACCAAATAAAAGTTTTGATACATAGCTTGACGTGGAACTACTTAGTTTTGTCCGTTTCGAACGCTGATTGGAACTCAAGAATAGATTTTAATAGCTATCAGCAAGATATAAAATATCTTATTACTGGAAACTATTGAAAGTTGGTGTGAAACATTATGCCATTTGGTATGAATAATTTGTCGCACTGGTATGAATAATTTGTCGTACTGGTATGAATAATTTGTCGCACTGGTATGAATATTTTGAAGTATTGGTATGAATAATTTGTCGCACTGGTATGAATATTTTGAAGTATTGGTATCAATAAAGTGTTTTTCAAAATTGTTCAAACCAGTGCGACAAAATTCTTAGCAATATTTCAAAAAAACTTTCAACAACGGATCTCTTGGTTCTCGCATCGATGAAGAACGTTGCGAATTACGATAAGTTGTATGAGTTGGAATCATTAATTTTTGAACGCACATTGCACTTGATCTAGCATCAAGTATAGGGGAGTGAGAGAGTTTTTTCGGAACCTTAATCCGGCTTAACTCTTAATTAAATTTTTTAATTTTCTCCTCACTACTCTAAGACTACCCGCTGAACTTAAGCATATCAATAAGCGGAGGAAAAGAAACCAACAGGGATTACCTTAGTAACGGCGAGTGAAGCGGTAAAAGCTCAAATTTGAAATCTTCGGAATTGTATTAAAAAAAGTTCATTGGAATATGATGCCACAGAGGATGATAGCCCCGTTAATTAAAAGCACTCTATTCCTAAGAGTCGGGTTGTTTGGGAATGCAGCTCAAAGTGGGATAATCCAGCAGATGGTAGCTTCGGCTCAATGCTTTATCAAACAAAGCCATATACCAATTATCTGAATGAACGGTTCCTCTCGTACTAAGTTCAATTACTATTGTAACAACAATCCATCAGTAGGGTAAAACTAACCTGTCTCACAACGGTCTAAAGCCAGCTCTTATAGTGTCTTTCAAACTTGTTCAAACCAGCGCGACAAATTATTCAAACCATCAAAATGTTCGTATCACTTCGCACAATCTTTCACACCAAATAGAATGTTTCACATCAACTTCTATAGAAATCAGTACAGTCTTTTTCAAAATTATTCATACCATATTACAAAATTATTCATAGCAAGATTTCAAAATTATTCATACCAAGTACAAGTTTTAATATACAACATAACATGGAAACTACTCTAGTTTTGTCCGTTTCGACCGCTGATTTAAAGACTCCAAGAATAGCATACAAGAGTAAACTTCCAGATATATAATTTCTGATTATTAATTCTATTAAAAGTGGTGTGAAACATTATGCCACTTGGTATGAATAATTTTGTTGCAACAGTTTGAGTAATTGAAATATTGATTTGAGTAATTTGAAATATGGTATGAATAATTTTGAAATATGGTATGAATAATTTTGAAATATGGTATGAATAATTTTGAAATATGGTATGAATAATTTTGAAATATGGTATGAATAATTTTGAAAAGCACTGTAGTCAGGAATTTTATACCTGGACGATATAGATACTATTTCTGGAGTCTTCTAATCAACAGTCGAAACTGACAAAACTAAAATACCATGTTATGCTGTAAATTAAAACTTGTATAGGGGTTGAATACTTTGAAATATTGGTTTGAGTAATTTGAAATATTGGTTTGAGTAATTTGAAATATTGGTATGAATAATTTTGAAGTATTGGTTTGAATAATTTTGTCGCACTCAATAATTTGTGGTAGGAATAATTTTGAATTATTGGTATGAAAAATTTGTCGCACTAGTTTGAATAATTTTGAAAAACACTATATTCAGAAAATTATTCTTAATTATTCGAACCATCAAAATGTTCGTATCACTCCGCACAATCTTTCAACCAAATGGCATAATCATTTACCAACTTCGAATAAAATTCAGTAATCGAAAATTTATATCTTGCTGATTGCTATTACATTATCTTGGAGTCTTCCAATCAGCGTTCGAAACCGTCAAACCAATGTATTCCATGTGATGGTGTCAAAAAATTGTATTGGTTTGAATAATTTGAATTATTGGTTTGAATAATTTTGAATTACAGTGTTTTTCAAAATTATTCCAGTGCGACAAAATTATAGCAATATTTTAAAATTATTCAACTGCGACAAAATTATAGCAATATTTTAAAATTATTCAACTGCGACAAAATTATAGCAATATTTTAAAATTATTCAACTGCAATAAATCTATTCAAACCATGCCATAATGGTTCACACCACTATATTAGAATTCAGTAATCAGAAATTTTATATCTCGATGAATATTTATATAATATTCTTGGAGTCTTCCAATCAATGGTCGAATGGACAAAACTGAAGTAGTTTCTATGTTATCCTGTAAATTAAAACTTGCATTTGGTATGAATAATTTTGTAATATTGGTATGAATAATTTTGCGCGCTGGTATGAATAATTTTGAAATATACTATACCAATGCGACAAAATTATTCACCCAAATACAAGTTTTAATTACAGCATAATATAAAATCTCTTAAGTTTCGTCCGTTGCGAACTTTGATTGGAAGACTCAAGAATATTATATAAGAGCAATCAGCAAGATATAAAATATTTAATTACTGAATTCTATTAAAGTTGGTGTGAAACATTATGGCATGGTTTGAATAGATTTGTCGCACTAGTTTGAATAATTTGAAATATTAGTTTGAATGATTTGAAATATTGGTAATTTTGAAATATTGGTAATTTTGAAATATTAGTTTGAATAATTTTAAATATTAGTTTGAATAATTTGAAATATTAGTTGTCAGGTCCACCTTGGGTATTACCCACTGGCTCAAATTATAGCTACGCTGTGCGATTAGAGGAGGAATCGCGGTAGACCTTGTCTAACGCGAACACTACGTGCTCTCCTTATAAACAGTCGCCTTGACTTGATACCGCACACAACAGCAAGCAGTCATAACCAGCAGCCAGCAATCATAACCAGCAGCCAGCAATCATAACAAGCAGCCAGAATTATGGCTGGCTCTCTCTCAGACTATATAATTACCTAAATTCCCACTTACTGGGAATCCATCAACCAATACATACGTGATAAGTAAACAGACGTTACTAAAGAATCTAACATTAGTTTGAATAATTTTGAAATATTAGTTTGAATAATTTTCAAATATTGGTAATTTTGAAATATTGGTTTAAATAATTTTCAATTATTGATTTAAATAATTTTTAATTATTGGTTTGAATAATTTTCAATTATTGGTTTGTCGCACTAGCTTGAATATTTTTGTCGTAGTATGACTTGTTTCACACCAACGTTTAATAGTTTTCAGTAATCATATATTTTATATCTTGTGATTGCTATTACACTCCATTCCTGGAATCTTCCAATCAGCAGTCGAATCCAACAAACTAAAGTAGTTTTCATGTCATGCTGTATATTAAATCTTGTACTTGGTATGAATAATTATAAATATTGGTTTGAATAATTTGTCGCACTAGTTTGAATAATTTTGAATTATTCGAACCATCAAAATGTTTCGTACCTGCGCCCAATCTTTCAAACCAAATGGCATAATGTTTCACACCAACTTTTATAAAATTCAGTAATCAGGAATTTTATATCTTGCTGATTACTATTACATTCTATTCTTGGAATCTTCTATTCAGCGGTTGAAACGGACAAAGTAGTTTCCATGTTATGCTGTATACAGTGTTTTTCCAAATTATTCAAACTAGTGCGAGAAAATCATTCACACTAATAATATTCAAGCCAAATACAAGATTTTATATACAAGATATCATAAAACTAGTTCACTTCTGTTCGTTTTATCCTTGACCGGAAGACTCCCAATTGAGTAAATATTCCGCATCCTATAAATTTACATTTTACAATATTGATTCCTAAAAATTTGTTGTGACACATTTCGTCGTTTGGTATGAAAGATTGAGGAAGTACAAAACTTTTTGAGAATTGGTAAAAATATTCATAATAATATTTTAAAATTATTCAACCAGTGCGACAAAAATATTCATAATATTTTAAAATCATTCAACCAGTGCGAAATTATTCTCCAAATGGCATAATATTTCACACCAACTTTTAATAGAATTCAATCTGATTTTTCATATCTAGATTATTGCTTATAAATACCATTCTTGAAGTCTTTTAATCAACGGTTGAAACGGCCAAACTAAATTAGTTTCCATGTTATGCTATTAAAACTTTTATTTGGTTTAAATATTTTGAGAATTGGTATAAATATTTTGAGAATTGGTATAAATATTTTGAGAATTGGTATAAATCTTTGAGAATTGGTTTGAATAATTTTCAAAAACACTGTACTGGTGAGACCACACCCGTACATCCTACATACATGCAGTAATCCCTAAAAACCCTCCCCCTGACTTCTCCCTCGTGCCTGCCTCAAAACTGTCGCTACGAGCATATCATTGTCGTGCGATATAGAAAGAAGAAACTCATCGCCTATGTGGCCGGGAGGTACGGATGTGCGGGCCGGCGGCGTTTCCGCTTCGGCAAACGATATGGCGGGCCGGCTGCCGATAGAGTGTCTGTACCAGTTTCGGAAGGCAAAATGGGGCTGGTCTACAGCGTCCAACGTCTTGTACACGGCCTCTTTTGCGGCCCAGGCGCCGGCCACAAAATGGTCTTTTTTGGTGGGAGGTAAGGATTTGTAAATGACGAGCTCTGATTGGTGGAGAATGCGGCGGAGGAAACCATGCCCGCGACGCTGGAGGACGCCACTTATGCGCAGGATTTGCACAATGTCAACGCCAATAGCAATGACCATTGGGAGGTGGATGGATGGGAATGTGCGATACAGTACGAGTGTGTACGGGTTTGTACGGGTGTGTGTACGGGTGTGTACGGGTGTGCACGGGTGTGGTGCACGGGTGTATTGTTGGTGCACGGGTGTGAGCAATCCCATATCTCAAATCAACTGCACTCAAGACTCTTCTCACCATGGCCTCCTCAATCCCCGGCCCCGTGCCGCTTCCACCCTCCAGGTACGACCTTTCCACGTACTTTGGTCGTGTACGTCACTGTGCAGATCTCTCGGATCCATCCATGTTGCTCAATTCCACTAGCGATATTGAAAGCGCTAAGCTCAAGATTTGGGACTACAAGAACGGCGTCGTGCCCAAAATGACAGCCGATTTGTGGCGGCAAAAAAAAATCCTCGACTCCACGCTCCATCCCGACACCGGTGAAACCGTTTTCCTTCCCTTCCGCATGAGCTCGTGTGTATTGTCCAACTTGGTGGTTACAGCAGGTATGCTTACGCCTGGTTTAGGTACAGCAGGCACGCTTTTCTGGCAAGTGGCAAACCAATCGCTCAATGTGGCCATCAACATCCTGAACGCCAACAAATCACACCCCTTGACGCCCCGCCAGATCGCCACCAACTATGCCATGGCCGTCAGCGCGTCTTGTACGGTGGCACTTGGGCTCAATGCCGTGGTGCCTCGGCTCAAGAACATTCGCCCAGCCACCAGAACCATTTTGGGCCGGCTTGTACCTTTTGCTGCGGTTGTTTCTGCTGGTATAGCCAATGTTTTCCTTATGCGCAGTGAGGAGTTGAAGAAAGGCATTTCTGTGTTTGACCTGGAAGGCCACGATTTGGGGTCATCACAGAAGGCTGCTTGGCATGCTGTGGGAGAGACTGCAGCCAGCCGTGTGATCAATGCCACGCCCATTATGGTGCTTCCACCGTTGGTGCTTGTGCGGCTCCAGCAGAGCCGTTTTATGCGGGGCAAGCTGAAAGCTGTGGAGACCTTGGTGAATATTGGCTTGATTTTTGCCACTTCCTTAGTGGCTTTGCCTTTTGCTTTGGCTGTATTTCCACAGCGGCGGACGATTAGTGTTTCTGCATTGGAGGACAGATTTCAGGGGTTGAAGGATGGGAATGGAGAGGAGGTGAAGGAGGTGGAGTTTAACCGAGGAATCTAAGAGAAGAGTGAGAGATTAGAGTGAGAGATTAGACTTTGATTTGAGTTATTGGTGACTCACTGATACTATGGTATTATACTGCTGGATTCTTAGCTTATGGAATTCCTGTCCATACTGCTGGATTTAGCTCATGGAATTCCTGTACATACTGCTGGATTTAGCTTATGGAATTCCTGTCCATACTGCTGGATTCTTAGCTTATGGAATTCCTGTCCATACTGCTTGTGATTGTACAGGTATTTTTTCAATATGGGATCATATCCAGTATTATGCGGGTCTCATTAATATAGAGTTGATCTACGTGGACAAATACTAACAGTTGTCTATCCTGAGGAATTGGTGAGGATATATGGTATTTTTAAAATCATTCAAACCAGTGCGACAAAATTACTCATACATTATTTTCAAAATCATTCATACTAGTGCGACAATTATTCAAACCAATATCAAATTATTAACCAATATCAAATTATTAACCAATATCAAATTATTAACCAATATCAAATTACTCAAACAAAATACAAGTTTTCATTTACAGCATAACATGAAACTCCTTTAGTTTTGTCCGTTTCGACCGTTGATTGGAAGACTCCAGGAATAGAATCTAATAGCAATCAGCAAGATATAAAATATCTGATTACTGACTATTAAAGTTGGTGTGAAATATTTTTCCTTTGGTTTGAATAATTTTGTCGCACTAGTACAGTTTTTCTAAATTATTCAAACCAATATTTCAAAATTATTCAAACTAGTGCGACAAAATTATTCAAACCAAATCGCATAATGTTCACACCAACTTCTATAGAATTCAGTAATCAGAATTTTTAACTGGACGATACATATACTATTCTTGGAGTCCTCTAATCAACGATCGAATGGACAAAACTAAAATACCATGTTAGGCAGTAAATTAAAACTTGTATGTGGTTTGAATATTTTGAAATATTGGTTTGAAAATTTTGAAATATTGGTTTGAATATTTTTGAAGTATTGGTTTGAATATTTTGAAATATTGGTTTGAATATTTTTGAAATATTGGTATGAGCAATATTGTCGCATTGGTACAGTATTCTCCAAAATTATTCATACCAATGCGACAAAATATTCAAACCAAATGCAAGCTTTAATATACAGCATAACATGGAAACCAGTTTAATTTTGTTTCACCCTTCATTAAAAATCCCTAAAAATAAATGAGGCACGCTTCAGATTTTAGATTTCAGAATATTGAATTCTATTAAGAGTTGGTGTGAAACATTGTGCCATTTGGTTTTAATAATTTTGAAATATTGGTATGAATTATTTTGGCACTGGTATGAATTATTTTGCACTGGTATGAATAATTTTGCACTGGTATGAATTATTTTGGCACTGGTATGAATAATTTTGAAAAACACTAATAATGTTTCACACCAAATTTTATAGAATTCAGTAATCAGAATTTTAACTGGAAGATATATACACTATTCTTGGAGTCCTCTAATCAACGATCGAATGGACAAAATTAAAATACCATGTTATGCTGTAAATTAAAACTTGCATACAGTATTTTTCAAAATTATTCAAACCAGTGCGACAAAATTATTCATACTAATATTTCAAAATTATTCATACCAGTGCGACAAAATTATTCATATCAAATGGAAAATGTTTCCTACCAACTTTTAATGGAATTCAGTAATCAGAAAATTTAAATTTGGACGATTGCTCTTATATACCATTCCTAGAGTCTTCCAATTAAAGGCTAAACGGACAAAACTAAAGTAGTTTCCATGATATGCTGTATATTAAAACTTGTACTTGGTATGAATAATTTTGTAATATTGGTATGAATAATTTTTCCCACTGGTATAAAAATTTTTCCCACTAGTATGAATAATTTCGAAAATACTGTATGGTTTGAAAAATTTGAATTATTGGTTTGAATAATTGTCGCACTAGTTTGAATATTTTGAAAAACACTGTATGAATAATTTTGAAATATTTGTTGAATATTTTTGAAATATTGGTTGAATAATTTTGAAAGTCTGTATTGAGTACTCTAATAGTCTGCAATATATAGACGGGTCTCTTCTTCGCACCACAGTTGCGAGTATATTAGAAGAGATACATCTCCTATCTCCTTTATCACTGGTCCTATCCTCCTGGATCACCTATATCTGCCTCCGAAGGCACCATATATATTTTTTTGTATTTCTGCACCCTAAAAAAAACATGTATGTTTTTTTAGATTTGGGCAAGCATTTATATATATATAATACAATTATTTATTTATAAATTTTAACTTATTTATTAAATGGGTGATCGCAGATCTAAATCATAAATAATTTATAATTCTAATTTAACTATTAATTCATATTTAACTCGTTTTTCTGATAAATTTATTGTTATATCTTCTTCAAAAGAATCATTAGATAATATATTAATATTTAAAAATTAGAGGTTTAGAATTAGATAAAATAAGTTTTTGGAAATTGACAGAACCAATCCTTAGGCTGGTCGAGGAATCAACAGAATAGTGATACAAACACTACACTAACTATATGATGTGGTTCTAGACTCTAGTAAATACTACTCATTGTTACTATGATTCCTTTATTTCTGATTGTATATTCTTGGAGACCTACTATATACGAATGAAGTTAAGCTATGTACAGGGGAGTTTGATTTATCTTAGTTCAAACTGTTACTAGTCTCTATGATGAACACATATTTAATATATAAAATTCAAATAGATATCAGAAAATGACTGACTTATTTTTAATAGTTTGGCATATTTGCAGCTCCAGTGCGAAAGTGTTTTTCAAAGTATTCATATGCTCGCGAAAATGTTTGGAAGCAAGAAAAAAGAATGATTCACACCAATAATTGAAAAGTTTCATACCATTTCACACATTCTGAAGAAATTCAAATAAATAATTCACTATTATAAATTTCAATCTGTAAATTACCTCAAGTATAAGAGTTTTTGAAATAAAGAAAAATTAAGTGAATTAAATTCCATGTTATCCGATATATAAGTTGTATTTGTTTGAATACAGTCTTTTTCAAAATTATTCATACCAGTGCGACAAAATTATTCATACCAATATTTCAAAATTATTCATACCAGTTCAACAAAATTATTCATACCAGTTCAACAAAATTATTCATACCAGTTCAACAAAATTATTCATACCA